>LDJE01095352.1:0-12516 GCA_001021135.1 Selaginella kraussiana
AAAAAATAAATTATGTAATGATCTTGGCGTCGTTGTGAGAATGTGTATTTATAATCTTGGTCCATATCAATATATCAATTAGCGTTTCTGGGAAGAAATGAGGTACCCGTTAGAAGTTTACAATTTAAAAAAAAAAAACATCTGAACGTAAAAATAAATCTACCTGTCTAGTAATATTTATAAAGCTGTAAAATTTGACTCTAATCTATAAATGTGAAAAAAATGAGCCCTAATGTTTCGTGTTTCACAATTTTGACTTTTAGGGTTACGCCTCTTTTAGGGTTTTGAATCGCGGATTCAAAAACTCCAAGGTTTATTTGTTTGATCTTGCATTTCCATCTCGTGCCGATTTCTCTCCGCGCGCGAGCACACCTGCAGCGGGCGAAGCAAGTCGAAGAACGCAACTTCACTTCATCCATCGATCGGTTCTTCTTCTTGCGCCTCGGGAGGTGAGAGCAGAGCAGTTAGGAAAAAACAGGGGAGTTTCGGAAGGCATGTCTGGAGTCATCAAAAATGGACACTCTCAATAAGCGGAAGCGCGCTGCACCTCCAGCGGTAACGAACGTCCTTGGTCGCGGCGATGCTGCCAACGGTGTCGTAACAGACTGCAGCGTTATTACCAGTCGTATCACCGGTGCTCACCATGGTAACCCATGCCAGCACTTGCATGACTACAGAGCCAAGCAGGGTCAGAACGCCTTCAGGTGCTTGCAAAAGTCCCTTGTTGGGCGTCCACCGGGAAGAGCGAGCGTCAAGCGGGACGGCCTCGAGCTCGCAAGGTCGTGCGGGAAGTGCCGAGGCCACCGCCTCTACGCATGCCTCGCCTGCTCCTCGATCAGCTGCTGGTCGGCATCTTCAGACGACTCCCATGCACGCATGCACGCTCAGGCATTCCCCGGCCACGAACTCGCAGTCGACATCGACAGGGCCGAGCTCTTCTGCTGCGTCTGTGGTGACCAGGTTTACGATCCTGACTTCGACCGCATGGTACTGTGTGGTACTACTACTACCACGGTACCACCACCTCTACCATCGACCAGCAATGGTTGTACCAAGCCGATGAACGTCTACCGGAGGCAGAAGAAGCTCAAGGGTGCCGAGTACAAGCCGTGGGTTCCGAGTGTTGCCGAGGAGGTCGCTCTCAAGGAGGGATCGACACCACTCGTGGAGGAGTCGGCCGTGCCGAATGGACTTCGGGGCCTGAACAACATGGGGAATACGTGCTTCATGAACTCGGTGCTTCAAGCTCTGTTGCATACGCCGCCTCTGAGGAACTACTTCCTGAGCGACAAGCACAACCGGGCTTACTGCCAGAGCAAAGCCAAGCATTTTTGCATCGGCTGCGACATGGACGCCATCTTCTCGGCGGCGTTCTCGGGTGACCGTAGTCCGTATAGCCCGGCTCAGCTACTATACAGGTTAGTAGTAGTTACTACGTAGTTAGTGCAGTATAGTACGTGGTTTAGTAGTATGCAGTGCATGTTAAGGTATGTATGTATTTAATACGTATCAATACGGTTAAGTATTAATATAATATTAGCCGCGGTTAAGCTACGTATGTAGACTTACGTTGTATTGTAGTAGAAAGCTTAAAGTAGGTGGTTAAGCTATTAATAGTTTGCTGTATAGCTACTTGTACCATTTTAATAGTTAGTACGTAGTTAGTGCTAGTCCGTGGTTAAGTATTAGTGTAAAATTACCCGTGGTTTGATACTATGGTACGTTGATATGGTTAGTCGCTGGTTAAAATATGTATATAGTTTGTTAATAGTTAGTACGTAGTTTGTACGTGGTTAAAGTATGCATTCGGAGGGATGCTTGTGTCCTATCATGCCTGGTTTTGATGCCTGGACCAGCTGTGTGTTCGTGATCGTGTTCGTCCTTGTCTTTGTGTCTGAATTTCTCATTTGTTTGTACATTGTCGCTCATATGATTTTTGTTTGGGGTGTTCACAGCTGGTGGCAACATGCCGAAAACCTGGCGGGATATCAGCAGCAGGATGCTCACGAGTTTTTTATTTCTACCGTGGAAGGCATTCATGCAAATTCAGAAGTAGCCCCAAAGGGTGTCAGGTATTTTCTCCCTTGTCCGACCCCGAAACCGGGCTTGATATCGGCCCCTTTTTTACAGTTCCAACGACCCTGATTGCCGCTGCATAGTACACCGCGTCTTCTCCGGGTTACTACGCTCGGACGTGACGTGCACCGCCTGCGGTTTCACCTCGACGACGTACGACCCCTGTGTGGATCTATCTCTTGACCTCGAACCATCCTTCAGTGGTAATGGTAACGTCGGTGGTAACAACGGTGGTAGCAGTAAGAGCAAGAGTAGGAGCAAGAAGAAGTCCGAGAGCAGCAGCAACAGCAGCTCGGTGTTGTACGACACCTCGTCGACGCTTCTCGGCTGCTTGGATCGGTTCACTCGGCCTGAGAAGCTCGGCTCGGACGAGATGCTGTTCTGCGAGTCTTGCAAGGTCCGACAAGAGTTCATCAAGCAGATGTCCGTACGGAAGCTACCGCTCGTCCTCTGCTTCCACATAAAGAGGTTCGAGCAGCAGAACTACGCGAGCCGTAAGGTGGACCGGTTCATGCAGTTCCCCTTCTTCTTGGACATGGCTGCGTACCTCTCCTCGTCCATTGTGAGGCTTCGGCACGGAAACCGGCTCATTTTTGTAGACGAAAGCGGCGGCGGTAGAGAGACGCCGGCTTCGACCTCGGCCTCGGAGTTCGAGCTCTTCGCAGTGATAACGCATTCCGGCCGGCTGGACGCTGGTCACTATGTCTCGTACCTTCGGCTGGCCGGGGAGTGGTACAAGTGTGACGACGCTTGGATTACCAAGGTTGATGAGAGTACTGTGAGGGCAGCAGAGGCGTACATGCTGTACTACGTCCAGAAGACGCTCTCGTATAAGTCCTCCTCTACGACGACGTCTTCAACTGCTGCAGAACGACAACATGATTCTACTAGTTTGATCGAAAGCAAGAGCTTGATGGATGGTGGATACAGTGGTGCTTGCTTGCTAGGTTGACACTAGTCACTTACGAATTTTTCGAGAATCTAACGGTTCCGGTTTAGTGAAATCTCATCCGACGGTCAGAAAATCACTAAGCCCTAACCCTAACCCCAACCACATAAACCCTAAACTCAATAGTGTAGGTCTTGGCCCTTCAACCTCACCAACAGCCGCGCATTTTGGCAATATATTTTCAATACAAGGGTTGAACATTCTGCCTGCAGTTGAAAGTGTATGCCACCGGTCCTAGTTGAGCAAAAGAAAGTCCTTGGATGCGATCTCAACAGGTAAAGTAGTTAGACTATAGGGAGGAATCTTGTTACAATAGTTCCGAGAGAGAGGTTCGATTTCAGCTTTTGATTTTCTTATAACGATTCGTTTCCATGAAGTTTTTTTTAACTGCGTCAACTCAATGCGGGTGCTTTGCCTCCTTTGAAAGGCTTGACGTGAGATTCTCCTGAAGGCACAGAGGAAGCGAATTTTCCATACCAAGTTAAAATGCAAAGAGTCTTCAAGATCAAAATATTCTTTGGACCATTCGGTATGCACAGCCTTCAGCAAAAGCAAACCCGCTGTTCTGTGTCAAGATTCTCCAAACCATTTGACGATATATCTATATATGTTCTCTTTAGTTCAGCTAAGCAAAGCCAAAAAACTATGGGTGTACTATACTAGCTATAGAGTCCAGACCCCATGCATGCACGCTAAAGGCTCCCAACTTGGTCTCAATCCATAAAGTATTTTCTGGCTTGGGATTCCCTTTGAGTCACACCCTTGTGATCAGAGATGCTTGCAAAGACTCCTTGCAAGTACCAGCACCCAGATCCCTCAAAGCTGCCCCAACTTTGAGGGTTCTTCAGGCCCACTCAATAAAACCTATTGACTTAATTAAATTCAATCACAGGCCCACTTATAAAACCAAGTGTTGAAGGCTTAGATGGAAGTTCTAGACGAGCATCATTCATCCTCCCTGTGGGCTGAGTGCTTTGCATGATGAGCACTGTTCTTGGTCACACGCAGTATGATAAGATTGGGCGACACGATGGGAACACTACAAATACCGTGCACAAGGTGCGATTGTAAATGTACCAGAAAAAGTTGCGTTGGTTCTTGCTGGGGATGGTGCCCGCTGGTGATGCTTCAAGTGGTGGTGGGGATTCTTACCATGGTACCCTCACTGGTGGTCCAACAACCCAAGCTAGTACAAAACCATCAAAGTTTCTCCTTTAGGCATTTTAGACGTGGTACTCGTGGTACTCGGGGGGGGTGGTACATCCTTGAGATAGAGCAAAGCACGTCACTACCAAAGGGCGGACCATGAGTATGATTTGCAATCTCCCCACGATTCTCAAGTGACAAGAGTGGTCACACGCACAATACAACCCCAAGGTCCAGAACCTATGCCTTTATACGCTCTAACTACTAGTCCCAAAGGCTTTACTACGTGAACGCTACGCAATACACTCACTCAATAGGCCGGGCCATACGAAAATTCGAGCTTCATTGGTCCTTCCGTACCTACTCCCTTCGGGAGGCGTGAGCGGCGCACTGCTGACGTGTGGCCGTCAGGCTGACGGGCGCCAGCGCGGCGCACGAGAAAGCGTGCGGCCCGTCGCCATCGCAGTCCGTCGCCGGCGACGGCGGCCCGTCGCCATTTTCCAACGTGGCAGGCGGCGCGAATACGATGCCGTACGCCGCCCCCACATTTCCATCGCGTGCCATTGGGTGAAAGGCATTCTAACGTATTTTACCACCTTGGGATTTCGCAACATGCTGTTGCCTTTAATGGAAGCTCATGGTTATGAAAGGGACGCGTATAACATACATTATTCCACCCCATTATACGCCAATACAACATAGGATACGCGTACGGAATGATGCTGCCAGGGGCGCATGCGCGCCTGCATTTTGTGGCCATCATGCGGCACATGTACGTACGTGGGTCTTTTATGCAAGGTTGGGCTGGGCATATGCCAATATACCATATGGTCCTGAAGGTTCCGAGCCCTAATCATGAAGTTTCACAAGTTGGGAGTTTGATGGTCGAACGACAAGGAGGACATGTTTAACTCTAAACAATGAACCCCAAGCACCATGCATATCACATCTCATGAGAACTTGCAATAGAGCATTGCCCGGCCGTCTCTGCGTAGGGAACGAAACAATGATCGAGAGCCCACGTGTGCCCATTCTCCAGATCGTAACATGTATGGGGATGCACCTTTGCAGCCCTGCAGGGTTTGTATTTCATACAAATGGACCAAAGGAGTGGGGTAAAGTCGCTGCGAATGCTTCCAAGGGTTTCCCTCATCCCAATAATCATACATTTGATGTATATCCGACCTTTGTATACAATGCCCAGAGGTCTCATCAGTGTGTATAATACCAACAAGAGCAACATAACAATTATATACCCCCTACACTCAGGAGTTCAGGGATCAGGATCACCAGTTCTTGCAGCTTTGAGTATGAAATGCATGGGGCCCTCCCCACCCTATGAAGTGAGAACTTACTAAAGGACCTCTGAGGTTGAAGGGTTCCACTAATGTTGTACCACTCAGGGGACTCACACATAATATGCCTGTTGTTTCTGGACTCCTCTTGGGCCCTCTGTTGCTGCCGCTGAGTGGGAGCCAGGCCAGAATCAGGTCATAAGGGGATTGATTTGGCATATACTCAAAAGGTATTTTCTATTGTGGCAAAGATGCCATATGTCGTCACGGGCTTGTTGAGGGGGATTCACTTGGCCTCATCAACCCTATACAAGTTATATGCGTGACAATTTTACATACTTTGATATACTACCCCGTGGGGAGATGAAAGCTCATATGCAAGGTTCAACATGCATGAATTATGAGTGATGCCAGACCCGAAGACCAAAGCAGCCAACAAACAACGAAATGACGAACGAACAAACCCCAAAGGGACAACCATGGCGGTCACACTTCCAAGGGTTCCTCGTTAGATCACAGCTATGGAATACTTGGGCAACATTGTCTACGGAGGGAGGACCACAAGAATGAGATCTTGAGGGGTAAGGTAGGGTTATAATTTACAAACTACGTCTATCCATGTTTCCAAGGTTTCCTGCTCCCCATGGTATAGCAACAAAATCTAGGCGTGCTTAATCTAATAGTATCAATCTAACCTTCATTCGAGGAAGTTGGAAATGTTGTCTCCTCGACGGTCCATTGGAATTACTACCAAGGGTACTTGAGCTGAGCACGCCTTCAGTGAATCAATGGGCCCAGAAATTTACTTTTATCTTCCCCAAGGAGAGCAATTTTACATTTACCCGCTGCGGCGATAGGCGCCCGTCAACGCATCTCGTGCGCGCCCGTCGCCGGTCGCCAGCACACACGTGAGAGGGAATTTTTCGGCACCCGGAGCCCGTCGCCCGTCGCCGCCCGTCGGAGCGACTGTCCTTAAAGAGCTCCTTGAAAGTTAAGGGCGTGTCCTTAACCCCGAATGGGAAGAGCTTCGTAGAAATAGGGACTACTAGGGTTTCTTCAAGAGCAAAAGCACCAAGAGCCTTCGTCGTTTCCAGGTATTAATTGCTTCGCCCTGCTTGTTCTTCGTGAAATCCCTCAAAAAATCTCCCGTCTGTTCTTCTTGCGCCAAATCCCCATTCTGTTCTGATCGTCATTTCCTCTCTGATCGCAGTTTCATCCTCAATCCAATCGAATGCCTCGCAAAAAGAAGACTCCCAAGCAGCCCCAGGATCAAGGGGCGCAGCCACAAGCAGAAGCAGCATCGCCGCCAGCATCGGCACCAGCTCCACCAGTGCCCCAGCAACCATCGCCACCAGCAGCACCGGCGGCGCCGCCTCCGGTCCGTCCGCCATCCAATGTAGGTGCGTCGTCATCGGGAAACTGGCGTTCCGGTAGCACCACTCCCCAAGCGGCGCCACCAGCGTACCATGCAAGGCCTCAGCAGGCTTACTACGGCCAGCAGCAGCGGACCCATGCCCCGGCATTCGGGCAATTTCCGGCAACCGCGGTGACGGCGCCACCATACGTCCCGCAGCGTCCACCGAGCGTCCAGTACCATCAACAAGCGCCGCACTATGCTCAGTACCATCAACAGCAGGTCGGTGGCACCCAGGAAAAGCTGGCGTCCCTCCACTTTCAGCAGGCACCACCACCACCGCCGCAGTGGCAGCAGAGACCCCAAGGACCATCGCCATGGCAGCGTCCACACCCAGTGAGTCAGCAGCATGCGCCGTCGCAGTTCCCAGCGACTCAACCAACGCCGTCGCAGTTCCCAGTGACTCAGCCAGAGGCACCACCAGTGAGTCAGCTCCAAGTGCCGCAGTTGCCAGTGGAACCATCGCCGCCGTTGCCACAAATCCAGCAGGCGGAGCTACCATCCGTGGCTGCTCCGCAGGCGGAGCAACTATCGCAATCGCCGCCTCAATCCAAGGGGAAAGACAAGTTCCGGAGGGCGGATGAGCTTGCTCGATTCGTCCCGGAGCCCGATGCGAAGCTGTTCAATCCGTCGAGGCCGAGTTGGGGCACCAAGGGCGTCATTTGCCCTGTTTACGCCAACCATTTCGCAATCCCGCTACCAAAGGCAGACCTCCATCAATACGATGTAAGTGCGTATATTCGTGTATTTTTTTTTCGATTTTCTTAGTTCCATTTTACGTGTTTTAGTGTTATTTATTTACAAGGTTTAAGTACTTATGTATACGTGATCTTTGTGTGGATTTTTCTATTATATTTTGGCGTTTTATTTTTTAATTTTGGGTTACAGTGCTAATCTGTGTCATTTTCGTGGTTTAAAGGTTAAGTTCGAACCCAAGGTCGTTTCCCGTATGGTTTGCCGTATGGTGATAAACGAGTTGATTAAGGTCTACCGTCGTTCAACCCTTGGTTCATGCCTTCCTGCATTCGACGGCCGTGCCAACCTTTATACCGCTAGAGAGTTACCATTCATCACCCATCAGTTTGAGGTCACCCTGGTTGATGAACCCGATGGTAACACCACCACCAGGTTCGCATTGTACCAGCGTCATGGTTCACTCTAATGGTTGTACTGTGGTTGCAGGCGGGAGCGGAAGTTCACGGTTGTCCTCAACCATGTTGGCCGCGCAAGCTTGGAGCACGTATTTCGGTTCCTCCGTAGTACGCAACGTGATGCACCACATACCACTCTGCAGGTCCTAGACATAGTCTTGCGGCAGCTCCCCACCGAGAGGTAAGCCGGTGTTCATCTCGGTCTTCACCTCGGGGTTCATCTCGGACTGTTTAGGTATTCGCCTGTTGGACGATCGTTTTACTCCCGTGAGCTTGGGAACACCAGACAGCTCGGGAATGGTTTAGAAAGCTACCGTGGTTTCTACCAGAGTGTCCGGCCCACACAGATGGGCCTGTCGTTAAACATTGGTAAGTCTACTCGGTTACATCGGTTTAACCTTTACCATTGTGGTTACGTGGTCTCATAGATATGTCGTCCACGGCGTTCATCGAAGCAATACCCGTGTTGGAGTTCGTCAAGAAGCTTCTCACCGTGCCGGCTGATAGACGGGGCGTCGGTGGCGGCGGCCGAGGTCAAGAGCGCGAGATCGAGCCCGACTTGAACCGGCCACTATCGGACGCTGATCGCCACAAGGTTTACCATCATGGTTACTTGTGGTTAATTACTTAGTAATCGCGTCCTCGTCTTGCAGATTAAGAAAGCTCTCAAGGGGGTTAAAGTGGAGGTTACACACCGTGGTCCCATGCGTCGGAAGTACCGGATAGCCGGGCTGACTTACCAGCCGACCCAGGAGCTTGAGTAAGTGCTTCTGTGGTCTCGGACTCCGAGTTCCATCGCTTACGTTTTCTCGGTTCCGGTTCCAGGTTTACCGTGGACAATGCTGGTACCATCAAGTCCGTAGTCGACTACTTCAGGGAGACGTACGGTCATACGATACGGAATCCGTCGCTTCCTTGTCTACAAGTCGGAAATCAACAGCGGCCCAATTATCTGCCGATGGAGGTGTGCAAGATCGTCGAGGGGCAAAGGTATTCCAAGCGCCTCAATGAGAAGCAGATCAACGAGCTGCTTAAGGTCACTTGCCAGAGGCCTCATGATCGGATGAAGGACATCAAGGATGTAAGTATCTTTCGTGGTATTTATCCGTCGAATAATACTGTTGTTTGTGTAGACTGTTTCACGTAACAATTACAACAATGATCCTTATGCTAAGGAGTTTGGCATCAACATCGATAGAAATCTTGCATCGGTTGAGGCGCGGATACTACCGGCGCCAATGGTAGGATTTATTGCTTACCATCACCATTACCATTGTTTACCCTTGTTTGTTACTATCGCAGCTTCAGTATGGCGAGACTGGTGCGGAGAAAATCTGCACTCCGAAGGTTGGGCAATGGAATATGATGAACAAGGTCAGTACTCTATACAGGGTTTAGGGTTTCTGTGGTCGCTCACGGTTTTTCTTTTTCTTCCAGAAAATGTTCACTGGCGGAACCGTGAAGCTTTGGGCTGCCATCAACTTTGGACCCCCTGATAAAGCTGTCCCCGAATTCCTCAAGAACTTGGTTGATATGTGTCGACGATCCGGAATGGTACGCGATTTCCAAACCCTAAACCCTAACGATCTAACTTTTAATTCTCAGGAGTTTGAGCCTATCCCTGTGTTTGAGACTCGGAGGGCTAACCCCGATCGAGTGGAGACTGCATTGAAGTCTTTGTGCATGGACGCTCGAACTTGGACCAAAGGCAAAGAGCTGGACCTGCTCATTGCGATCCTCCCTGATAGCAACGGGGCCTTGTATGGTATGTATGAGACATTTGTATTCTACGTTGTTAACTAACTACGGGTTTAGGCCATTTGAAGAGGATTTGCGAAACGGACTTGGGTGTCATTTCTCAGTGCTGTTTAATGAGGCACGTCCGACAGTCATCTCCACAATACCTTGCAAACGTTTCCTTGAAGATCAACGTGAAGGTAAGCGAAGGGTTTTGTTACCACGCTTAAACTCTCGCGTCAGGTTGGCGGTCGGAATACGGTCCTCGTAGATGCCTTGAAGAAACGTCTACCGCTTCTGACTGCCGATCCCACCATCGTATTTGGTGCCGACGTTACTCATCCTCACCCCGGAGAAGACAGCAGCCCATCCATTGCAGCGGTATTCATTGTGTTTTATGTCAGTGGTACATCGCTAACCATTTTTGTTACCATGGTAACCAGGTTGTGGCATCTCAGGACTGGCCGGAGATTACCAAGTACGCTGGACTGGTCTCGGCCCAAGCTCATCGGCAAGAGCTTATTCAAGACTTGTACACGCAATCCATTGATCCAAAAACCGGAACCATAGTCCATGGTGGTATGGTAAGGTACGGTATTTTATACGTCTTCATTATCTTCGAAAATTCTTAAATTTTTATGTATTATGCAGGGAGCTTCTGCTCGCGTATTACCGAGCAACCAGACGAAAACCCGAGAGGATTTTGTTCTACAGGTAAGCATGTTGTAACGTCGTTAATGACTGGGATTACCATGGTCGCGTACATTTCACAGAGACGGAGTAAGCGAAGGACAGTTCCATCAGGTGCTGTTTGAAGAAGTCGACGCCATCAGAAAGGTAAGCCTTGTCTTTGAAGTGTAGGGTTTCAGCTTTTTATTTGAGGGTTTCGTGTGTTTTGAGGAAACCAAGTTCTAACTGTGTTCATCAATAGGGTTGCGCGTCCTTGGAAGCGAACTACCTTCCTCCCATTACCTTCGTCGTGGTTCAGAAGCGGCACCACACTCGGCTCTTCGCTCAGAGAAGGGATCAGCAGGACAGAAGTGGGAATATCCAACCAGGTACGAAATGTCTTTTGGTCGTATTTCACAATGGTAACTGACTGCTTTCTGAACCGTGGTACAGGCACTGTGGTAGACACGAAGATTTGCCATCCCACGGAGTTCGACTTCTACCTTTGCAGCCATGCTGGTATTCAGGTACGGCAAAGGTCTATACTAAAGGTTCACGTATTAATACAGAGTTTGTGCAGGGAACGAGCCGGCCTGCGCACTACCATGTACTCTGGGACGAGAACAAGTTCTCAGCGGACGACCTTCAGGAACTCACCAACAATCTCTGCTATACGTTAGTCATTATGTTTCTCGTTGCTTGACTGCAAAATTGCTCATTTTTTTGCTTTAACTCGCAGTTACGCTCGGTGCACGCGATCGGTGTCCATAGTTCCCCCCGCCTACTACGCACATTTGGCGGCGTTCCGTGCGAGGTTCTATATGGAGCCGGAACCGCAGGTTTCTGGAGGAAGTGGAGACGGGCGTGGTGGTGCTGGAAGCGGTGGCGGTGCAAGTGGTGGTAGCGGAGGGAGGCAGAACCCAAGGCCCGTTCGTCCGTTGCCCCGAGTGAAGGACAATGTGAAGAGCGGCATGTTCTACTGCTGAGTCTAGCACTCGTTACTTATAATAGTTTATTTGTAATGAGTATGTAGCACTTAGTTTATTTGTAATTAATCTTTTGAGTATGTGATGTATAAAGCTTTGTAATTCCCCTAATAAACGTAAGGCGGCGCTTGCCGTAAACAACTCTCACCGGGGCTGCACGATGCCATGAGGCTGGTCACACCGGGACGACCACGACTTCCATGCCAGTGGTGCTCAGGACGATCGCGAGCCTTCAAGAGGGGAAGGGGAAGGAGATCGAGTATCGCACGTCTGGTGCCAAGGCCTTGAATGGCGTCGGGTCCTACTACTTCCTCCATTCTTCGCGCATCAAGGACGAGCTTTCGCGTGCGTGCCACCACTACGTCTTTGTGATTTCGTGATCTAAAAGGGCGGCCTTGTTTCTGCAGATTGGAAATGCCAACCTCCCGGCGGACATCGACCTCGAAGAAAGCTTCTCGTCGCCAAGCTGCTGGCCATCCACCCGTTTGTCGACGGAAACGCGAGTGCGGTGCAGACGCTCAGCGCTGCCCTCATGCACCAGAAGCTTGGCTTCTGGTTTGCATGGAAGCATCAGGACCCTCAGCGTCTGCTGATCACCAACAGCGTTGCGTCCGCTACAGCCTTCGAGAATGATCCCACTCCAATGACGGCTGATATCAACCAGGACTTGGGGCTACTCACCGCATACCTCGTTGAAGCTGCCTGGGCTCCTGCTCCTGCCGTCTATACGTTTCACAGGACGGCTGCTGCCAGAAGTACGTATATGTATGTGTTTTTGATTGCAAAACCATTCAGCTACTCCGATTCCTGCCCTGGGATCCGATTCCTGCCTTGCCTTGAAGGGAAAAACGATCTCTGCAGAAAATGGCAACTATATGGGTTTTTCTTTTGTGTTCTTGCTCACTAAATGAATTTAATTAAGTACTTACTACTTGTTCATATAGGCTTAATGTAATGTTAGCCTTTAATTAGTACATGTTTAGCATTAACTATCATTTCACCAGCGTTTAGCCCTAGAAAAATCTTTCAATCATGAAATAAAATGCTCTCCAGTTTCATGAGCCAATGCGTGGTAGAATCTCTTCCAGCCCAC
>LDJE01095369.1:0-11929 GCA_001021135.1 Selaginella kraussiana
CGGTGAACGGATTGGTACTCGTGGTCTTCCTGGTGAGCGGCTGTTACCATAACCCGCTCTTCTTTTTCTGTTCGTGCTCGTGGTGAGGTGCTTTCTCGGCTCCTATGGGATCGTTGGCTATAGTCTGGTGAGCTCTGGCGTCGCCTGCGCTCCCGCTTCCGTTACTATACCAATCGGAAAATTAACAATGCTTACCCTGGCCTCGTGCAATCCCTTGAGACGTGACCAACCTCGTTGCAGTTGTTGTTGGAGAGCTCTACCTTCCAGTAGTGGTAGCCTGAACCACGGTAACATAGAAAGAGTAGTACCACTCATTTGGCTGATGGGGTCCTGGGCGTCACGGATGTTGTCAAAGTCGATGAACGCATAGATCTCCCGGTCGAGCTTTACGCACCCTGCCCATCCTGCAAACGAACTATCATCTCGACAATTTTTTCTTCCTACTCTGTATGAAACACCGTGCTCCTATATGAAACTGGGTTTTAGGGATCTTTCTTGAGTACTTAGATAATCAGAAAGTGAGTTTTGACATTTTGTTAGTGACAAATGTCCACTACACCTATAGGATCCTCACATTCTCTGCCATCTTGAGACTGTAGATGTTGATAACTGACGTGTAAAATTCTAGTCAATTCTTTCATGGCATCAGGAAGCGAGTTTCAAGTTGCTGAATCAATATGGATACAGAATTCTCTTCGTAACTCCCTCCCAAAAACCAACTCATGTCTGCAGGGACGGCAGCGGGCTGGAAGCTACAGCTTTGATGGGGATTACTACCGCCTTGGCAACTCCTGAGAAAGAATCATAGACGTTTTACATTCAAAAGAATATATATTACCGCAAAGAAAATCAATAAACTTGGGTCCTGCCTCTGCGACCCTGGAAAACCAAAACAAGCATATTTCATAAGCAAACATCATGCATTACTTACTTCTCAATGCTTGCGTCAAGAACAGTGAGAGGAGCGTCCACATCCTGAGTCGAGAATCCCTGACATTGCTTGTGCTTTGGAAAGTTCTTGCACACAACGTAGAGGCGTCCTCTGCGCCTCACAAGCTTGCATCCATCACACCTTTTCTTCACAGATGATTGAATCTTCATTCTCTCTCGCACAATCGCTCAAAGATAAGATGAGGGTTCTATAGCGACCAACTTCTCGCAACAGGATTCGAACTCGTCGTTTGTGATTGGTGATCATTGAGATTCTCAACATATTCTATGCATTTCGGATTGACTAAAAAAGAAACAAGGCAGATGCATTTACCGGGCGTATGAGATAGTTCAGTTGATTTTGTGGTTGTGATATGCATCACCGACGCTTACCACAAACAATTACCATCAGCGCTTGAATCCATGTATCTGGATCTACAAGAACTTGGCAGCCGAAACCAAAAGCAAAGGACCTATGCCGGGACCTGAGCGTGTTGTGACTCAAAAGAATGTCAAAGTCCTACGGGCCGTTCTATTTGATCTTTTGATGTTTCTTCTCCATCAAATATATGGTATACAACACAACCATGCAGGCCCTCGTCATAAAGACTAAGAGTGTGAATCACTCACGATTGCTGCTGGGTAACATATGGGATCCGTAGCCGTGGACTTCCATTAACATACTACTGAAAGCTTCCAAAGCGAACTTAATATTGGATATTGAATTCACTACTAAGTTCTAAAACCGTGGTAGATATCAACAAGTGACAAGTGTTTTGTTTATTTCATTTAATAGTTTTTAAAATAGAAATTTATATTTGTAATGCATTTTGAATTTGATTTGTGCAAATTATAAGTTTTTATATGTGCTATATGTCCCTGTATGGACCTACCCCTAGAAGGTAGTGACTCGACGTTAAATTCGTTTTTTAATATAACATAGTTACAATCATCAAGCTTTCAAACTAGTTGATTTTATCTAACAAAAGAAAAATGAATGGTTAATATTTTTTAATATACTTACAAGAAATAGAATCTAATCTATCTATCATTTCATTTATGAGATAAAAGTCATTTTGAAAAATAATCTTTTTGAAGTAAATAAGTTGAAGAAAATAAATGAACTAGGCCATACCATAGATTATTTGGTTCAAGATTTATAAATTTTAGTTTAATCTCTCGTATAAGACGTTGTCATATAATTTTTATAATTTTTATTTGGCAAAAATAAATAAAATTCAAAGCGACATCACCAGTTAAAATTCAAACCCAACTCATCAACTCCTTTTGACCACGAGAACAAAAATAATTTCATTTACAATTGTAAAATGCAATAAAATGCAGCCCTACTTGTGCATGGAATTCATTGGACAATCTGCTTTATTCATGCTCGAGTAGTATCAGAACAAGTGAAGTATATTGTGTTCCCTGAACTCTACATGATCATTGAAATTTTAACAAGACTTGCAAATATGTATGGAATAAATGAAACGGCCATTTTTTAATCTAAATCCTGGGTCTGAATTCGATTTTGAGTTCCCACGAATTCCCACACTAAGTCCCCCGAGAATGATCCGATTATGACTGTCAAAGTTGTTTGTTGAACTGGAGTTAACTTCGAGAATCTCAAGCTTGTGCTTGCTTTTGTTCCCATGTCCAGTTGCTTCTTGTCCTGATCCTTGCATGAATAATTTTTGTAAATTTAAGACTCACGAGTTTTTTCTTTGTTCCTCAGGACGAGTTATCGCAAACTGTTTGAAGCTACATGTCAAGGCGATGGCGACAAGCAGGATCGATCAGGCCGCCGGCAGCAAGGTTTAACCCTTGCATTGTCTGATAAAAACACTTGTGTTGCAATCAAGCGATTATATGGATTGCTGCCGCGGAAGTGGAAGACAGCCAATTAGTAAATCAATCATGAAGGCCAAAGTTGACCTTGAGAAGCTTTATATACTTGATTCAATAGTTAAGATGACGATAGTTGCTCGGAAAGGTACATTGTCACATTCCTTGCGGTCCTAGGCTACTCTGCGTGAAGAAAGGATTGGATGGAGGAATTGATCACGTGAAGCTGCAGCTGCAGTTGCTGCTCACACTGCCTCCGAAATATGCATCTAGACACACCTTTAAAGCATTTTCTTTCCTGCCATGGCTTGCAAGACAATCTACACAAACAAAGAAAAAGAGACAAAAGCCACAGGAGAGGTGTTCAAACCGCTACCAGGTCCGACGAGGACGTATTAATCCAGAGAGACCTTGGTAGCCCGAAATTCCACAAGTTTTTGACAGAGTATAAATCCAATAACTCACAAAGCAGCAGCAGCGACAGCAGCAACAACTGCAGTACTCAGGTACTTGTTCTGCGAGATTCCATGGTGAAACACAAGTCTAACCGATCATTCGTGTATGTATCCGGGTGATGATAATGTGTGTGAGCCGTATATAATACTCCGTATATGAAATAGCTGCCAGAACAGCACTGTATACCGTAGGGACCGTACATGTTCTTTTAACTTGCTCTGCTCGGCTTGTTCTTCTGGCCGGCATCTGGACGGACTCGAGAGGGAACGAGCAATGATTTCTAGGTTACCCATAAAGAACAAGGTGCCAGCAGCTCTCGTGCTTGGACCAGTGAGCAGTGAATGCGAAGGCGAGTTGTTCATATCCTCACCGTTCAAGCTTTGCCTCCATTAGAAGCTATTTTTTTCGGGTCACATTGAATGCAAAGCCAAAGAACCAGCAGCAGCACCAGCAGCACCAGCAGCATCCAGCTATGGTTGTAATAGGAGTTACCAGCGTAGTTGTGTGTTCCTTGTGATCACCGTTTGCTAAAATCATGCAAAACTCAAACTCCCGTTATAGAGGAACCAATGTAGTAGACTGTGAGTTCGTTCTGAAGTGTGCATGGATTTGAGAGAATGAGATTTGCCCTCTCTTTGTGTCATTCTTCACAATGCCAGACAAGGTTAGAGAACATCCTGCATTGGCAGCTCTCCAGGTGAGAATCTAATTGCTCATCTCAACATATTCTGATATGCATTTCTTGTCTTTCTAGGAGTCCTTGCTCAGACGTGCATACGCAAATGGAGGATTTGGCCATGCGGTAAACACTTGTTTTCTCTGTCCTTCCGTATGTTCTAACGAGGCATTTTGCATTCAGATGTGTGCTGAAGTTCTTCAGCAGGTCTCAACGCTCAATGACAGCAACGGGTAATGCAGAATTCGCGGTTTTTCGAAGATAACTTACCCTCTGTTGCAGCATTCACCCACAAAAGCAGCAGAATCGCAAGAAGCATAAAGGGAGACATTCTACGGAGCTCAACTTCCGTATCTCGCATGGAGTTCTTGAGAAAATCGAAGAAGAGGTATAATTTTTCTTGTAATTTTCCGGTTATATGTATCACAAACGTGTCCTGTAGGCTGTGGGTGTGGTCCAAGTCGTGAAAAGAAGCAGAAACAATTTGCAGCGGAAATCCGTCTCATATGACTTTGTAAGGTTCTGAATTCTTGAACTCCGCCGTTATACTAATTAGCAATGCAGGATTCCATCCAAACGATCAAGCGAGAAAGCCTCAGAGTTCGTCGATCTCGCCTAGAAGAAGATGTAAGAGCACGTTAATCACTGTTAACTATGCACTAATCACGGATATAATGTAGATTCACAGGCTACATACCCGACTTCAAGCAGAGACGAGCCTCCATGAAGCTCTCGAAAATGCACTAAATCAACCAGCCAATGGATGCATACCCCAGCATCTTCCTCAAACGGTGAGCGATATAGTAATATAGTTAAAATGTCTCATTTAATTTGATACTGTGAAAAATCTCAATATTTAGTTTTTGTAATGACAAAGATCTCATTTTGTTGATTGTTTCGTATTCAGACGCAAGTGCTATTAGCGGATATTGCACGGCTCGAGGTCGTTGTAATGAAACTCGAAGAGGAGGTGGTACAATCGCGCTGGCAGCTCGACCAGGAACGTCAAGGACGGATGTCGCTGGAAGATGGGATTTGCAGGCTGTCTTCTTCGAAGCATTCACCATTTTCCGCACCGACAACTCAGGACTTCTCAGCTCACTACGGTTTTGAAGCTGCAAAACAATCCCGAGAAGGCTTTGACAAGCTGGCCCTTGACGCCCTGAACTTACATCCTCAAGAGGACACAGTACTCCCGAGCTGCTACAATGAAGGTGAAGAGGTATGCTTTGTCAACTTTCCTTCAAACGACGTTTCTTCCGCAGAACAAACGTCGAAAACAGCCAAAGAAACACGGCATTTTCAAGGTAACAACTCCGAAATCATTACACGCTTCAAGTGAATTGAATTAAAATGCAAAAACAGATACCACCATCTCCAGAGGCATTTTCGAGAAAGCTTTGCCCGAACAAGTTGTCTGAGAATATGATCGAGTGCATGTTGGACATATATTGCCACCTTTCGGATACCGCTGCAGTTTCTTCATCATGCTCCCCGCTCACACGTATATCCTCCCCAACTTCACCTTTCACACACGCTACGACGTCCTCGATATCATCATTATCGGAGTCATCCTTGCTCTCCTTTGCACGGAGTCCGTTTCTGGACTTACGGAACAAGGAAGAAATCGTGTGTTCAGAAAGCCTGCTCGATCCTTACAGAACAAGAGAGAAACTCTCCTGGATGGACATCGGTATGTATAGCTCGGCTGTAGAAATACGGTGGATTTCCGTCGGAAAAGAGCAACTTGGATACGCTGCAGAGGCCCTTCGAAACTACAAGTAAGTTCAGTGTCGATTTCGGGGTCCGGACTTACGACGTTTCGTTTCGTTCTCACGCAGATCACTAGTTGAAAACCTGGCGAGAGTGAACGTTCGGAACATGACACACGTACAAAAAGTGGCATTTTGGATCAACATTTACAATGCACTGCTCATGCATGTCGGTTTCATTTCCAGTGCTTGCAAGAGCACTAATGCTGATCTTGTTCGTGACAGTCTTTCTTGGCTTATGGTGTACCGAAGACCGAGCTCAGTGCATTTTCCTTGATGCAAAAGGTTGATACTTGTATTTATATGGATTGTTTTGCTTACATGGTATTTGTACCAGGCCTCGTACGTGATTGGTGGCCAAGTCCTGACGGCACTCAATATCGAGTTTCACCTGCTCAAGCACAAGCCTCCGATTCATCGTCCTCAAGTTGTATGTAAGAAGTACATTTGCTGAGTTATTCTGACTGCGGCATTACGGGCTGCATTTTAGGCCTTGCTCTTGGCTCTTCAGAAAACTAAGCTCAGCTTGGAGCAAAGCAATCTGGCAATCGATATTGCAGAGCCACTTACCATCTTTGCATTGAGCTCCGGAGCAAAGTCTTCCCCTTTGGTACGTTACATTTTTTTCTTTCAGTTTTTAGGGTTAGGGTTATTAGGGTGTTTTAGGGTTTTGGTATATTCACATTTCATTTTCACCTTGTAGGTGAAACTCTACACGCCTGAGAACCTTCAGCAGCAGCTGAAAGCATCCTTGCACGACTATATTCGAGCTTCCGTGGGACTTAGCGTGAGAGGAAAACTGCTCATCCCAAGGCTGCTTTACACTTATGCACAGGGCACAATGGATGAGGGAAGCTTGTTAGAATGGATCTTCCTCCATTTGCCCAGCTCCCAAGTTTTTATCATTCAGGCTTGCCTTCAACAGAGACGGCACAAGTTTCTGGGCCCCAAAACATTCACAGTTGTTCCATTTGACTGCAAGTTTCAGTATTTGATCCTCCCCAACACAAGAAAACGCTTGATGTAATGTATATACCTTGGAGAGCAAAAGCATATATATGTAATTTTAAATGGCGATGGCTAGTTACTAAAAAGTATTAATAAATATTGATAGCTATTAACAATTACTGGCAACTAGATTTATGGCAAAACAACAATTGCGTGACTTATTTCAGGCAAGAGGTGGCGAGACTGAAAGTGTTGGAGCTCTATTACCCTTGACTTTCAATTCCGCCATTTCTTCCCTGGTGATGGTATTGGTTGATGGGCCTTAATTTTCGCAATTCCTCGGAACAACATCACACTGCAGTGACTGCACCCACGCAAGCAGCCCCTCTTTTATGCAGCAATGCTGCTCTGTTGGACATACCTTACCACGGTACGTTACTGTGGTAGGGATATGCTCCTGCGTCTCTATGTATCTTGCTCGCTCAACATAGCTTTGGGGTTTCCTTTATGGTTTTAGAACAAGTCGAGCAGTGAAGGTGTTGAAAGCACACCATACGTATTGTGAAAATACATCCACATCTCTCTCAGGCCCATTTCCCAAACACAATTTGATCACAAAGCTTACCTTCCACGAGGTACGAACCTTTTCCTTGCAGAGGGCAGCATGGGCATAAGGTGTGCTCTCACAATGAACATTAGCAAAATTGCTCTTGCTCGGTGGTAAGCACGGCTTTTCAACTTGGTCGACACCGCGTCTTGGAGATAGAACCGACGTTGTCGCGTGTGGCTGCTGTGATGGTGTTACGGCCAAAGACCTCCACAACTTGTTTACTGGTGCCGCGTCCAGCTTGACGGAGGCCCCTGGCTTTCCCCGTGTGACCTTTGGTGATGCCCATGCTGCCCTCTGCAAGGAAAAGGTTCGTACCTCGTGGAAGGTAAGCTTTGTGATCAAATCATGATGTGTGTTTGGGAAATGGGCTCGATCGAGAGAGATGTGGGTGTACCTTCACAATACGTATGGTGTGCTTACCATCCCCAGGCTAACATGTTGGAAACGGCCATCTGGACCATGAAGTACCACCCTGGTGACGATTTTGAGGACTTGCTTCGTCACCTCAAGGATCTGTGAGGAACGGTAACCTTGGTTTTTCGGAGGCTAAAAAATCCTGTGTTTTTGAGGTCGCCGACCTCGACAACAATTGATCGAGGTGCAAGAAGAAATCTCATGTCGGTGGCAGAAGCGAAATGCGAACAGCAGTAACAATGGACTCAAAAACACGATCATCCAGACAGTCACACAGAGCAAGGATTTTTTTAGCCTCTGAAAAACCAAGGTTACTCAACGTTCTTCTTCACGTAATGAAGCATCTTTTGTTTAACTCCCTAGGTGTGATCTAACGGGCACACTCTCAATACATCTATCTTCCAGGTGTGACCTGCAAAAGTAATTAATTGAGCTTGCAACATTTTATTGAGTGATCCAAACTTGGTAATCAGTTGCATGATCAATAATCTTTTCCCAATTTCCTACAAGATCGATTTGCTTAGACGGGTTCCAGTCCAAAAATCCCAGTTTCACCACCAAGTTATCACCAACTTTTGCAACATACCCCTCCCTCACTGCATGAAGTATCTTAACTATGCTGCGGCAATGGATACCAGCCCGCTTTCTTGCGCTTATGAGATCTACAATGGGATCACGTAATCCAAAATCATAGAAATGATCATAGAAAATAACAGGCTGTAGAAAACAACTCAGTGAGGAATATAAATGACACAACCAAGTACATACTGTGCCTGGGTGCGTCAGTATATATGCATATCCTTGCATAAGTTTGTCTCGCGGAAATGGCCAGTGCCCCTACCATGTGATTAAGAGTCAGTAATTAACAAAGAATGTATTATTACCTGTGTAGACCCGGTATCATGGTTCTCCAAGAACGTCACAGCTCGTGATGGCCACCATCCCATGACTCCCGGAGGTTTTTGCTGAGGATCGATCAATCTCCAATACTCGTTATGCAATGCAGCATGCAAAATTCCCTGAGTTAAGTCCAATGTTAATTGCGAACAATTAATTACAATAATACCTTAGTAGTAACGTCGAAAGCCGATGAAGTCCCTCCAGTTGCGTTAATCCAGTTGATTATACGTTGACGATGCGCGTCTGTTTTGCTTTATGGTAAAATAGATAGAAGGTAAACAAATTAGCCCAACCTTGGTTGTATGATAGATTTCCACCCTCGTATTGCAGACTGTCCCAATATTCACCAATTGCAAAAGCAGGATCTGTAGACTCAATGTACTCTTTGACATAACCACCCCAAAAGCCTCTGTAATATAGTTGCATTTAGCATACAGACCTCACGTATGTCTTGTGCGTACCTCACAAAATCTAAACGCCAGCCATCGAAACCGATTTCTCTTTTAAGCCACTGGAGGTATTCGATAATATCTTTGCGAACAAAGTCTTGGGAATGATCAATGTTGGGTGCAGCGTGAAATATTTCTCCTGCGAGATGCAATTCAAACTTGAAACCCTAACCCTAACCCTAAACCCTAAACTCTAAACTCTAAACTTGAAGAAGACTTACCACTAGACGGCCTTCCTTGACCTTGAAAGTTGGGATCGTCACCCACGATAGCTTCAGGACCCCAAGCAAGCTTTCCCGAGAACACATTCCAAACGCCATTTGCACTCTACAATAGAATGGTTCAATGCTAAACCTCTTGAAAAACACTACTTGCTACCTGTTTCTGAGCGCAGCGATGGTTAAGAACAACGTCTCCCAGCACCTGCATGTATAACGAAAAACGTAAGAGCTCAAGCACACAAATGAAGTACCAGAATATCATTCTTGTGCATTTCTTGAATGCAATGCTTTAGTTCATCCATAGTCCCATAGGCGGAGTTCAAGTTGTAAAGGTCCGTAGGCATGTATCCTGTACATGTGAAGTATAAATACTGGTAGTAACAGAGCGAGCACCTTGTGGAGCTACTGATTGCGTAGGTGGAGGCAGCCATACAGTTGTTATACCAGACTGTGATAGATCGGACGCTTTCGAGCCAAGATCAGGGAACCAATGCTTACGGCAACTCTCCCAGTTGAATCCTTGAAACTAAAAATCACAACGTAAATGCGCGATTTACCAAACAAAAGAGCACTCACCACAATTTCATAACCTGAACCCGTGCCGGATTCTGAAACAAGTACAACCAGTGTTTATCACACAATGGAAACTTAAAAAGCACTTTCCTTGTTTTTCTGAAGCTTTTTTCTTCTTCTTAGTAGCCGTTTCCTCCAAAGCCTGTTCGAGGTCTCGTCGCTGCTTATTCAGAGCTTCCTTGGCAACAACTTCCTTAGCCAAGAGATCATCCTGCTTAACCTTCGCTTTGGCAACGGACCAAACCTCGTTTAAAGATGGAAGCGGCAGCATTGGATCATCAGGGTCTGTAAAATACTGCCTTGGTGGTATCCCTTGAAGCCCAACCTGTATCCTTCTTCTCATCCATTCAGGAATCTCCCGTCTGGGACCATTCTTAAGAAGGTCACTAATATCCGGTTCTGTATGCAGTAATCTCGCCACCCGACCGCTCGGAGCAGCATCTGCTTGCTGTATCAAAGCCTCAGTGTTTAGAGCTCTTTCCTTCCAAGACAATATCGAAGCTTCGGCCGCAGCAAGAGAGCTCTCAAGTGCTCGAAGTCTTCTAGAATTTGCTTCTTCTTTGAGGTTCTCCACTTTATGGAATGCTTCTACAGCAGCCTTTAATGCACAAGTATGAGCTTCATATGATTCTTTTATAGCAGCTTCTCTTTCCGCGGCTGCCAACTTGAGTCCCTCTATGGTGGTGGTGAACTTACCTTCTAGTTCGACCAGTTTTTTCTCTTGTTCTTTCTTAATCTCATGAGCTTGAGCTCTATCAGTTACTTCTTTCAGGCGTTCCACTTCCTGTTTTGACAACTCCAACTCCTCCTTGAGTACGGAAATGGTCTTCTCCAAAGCCAATGTAGCTGAAACTTCTTGTGTGGGGAAGATGGAGTCCAAAGCCGCCAGCTTTTGAGCCAAAGCATGCTCAGCAACCCTAGCACGTTCCTTGGCTACATCGACTGCAAGCTTCGCTTCGTCGGTGATCGTTTTCAGGTCCTCGGAAAGGGACGATACCGCGATGTTAGTTGCTTCCTTGATGGATTTCTCCACGGTGAGAGTGACATCCGCCAAAGCCGTCTTTTCAATGGAAACCTTGAGCTTTGCCAAACTATCGACATCTTTGATATCTTTTTTCTCAAGTGCCACTATTTTTTCCTGCAGAGCTTTGCCAACTTCGGCCTTGAGTGTCTCTGTTTCCAATTCTTCTGGAGCTTGTTTCCTGCTGCCAGTTCCACTTGAATCCACTTGCGAACGTAACGTAGCATGCACGGAATTGCAGCTCCACCTCAGAGATTTCTTCCTAGAGGAGACAACATCCATGTTAGATTGTAGCTAGAAGTTACATGTAATCTATCTACCTGAGTGTGCATATCTGGTTTTCTTCACAGTTGATTCTATGGTTGAACTACACGAAAACATTTTAGATATAATTTTCTATAGCAATGCAACTACGGCACTACCAGTTGACGAGGACGTAATGCATTTGCGCACGCCATAGCTGCGCCTTTGCTTACAGTCGCATCTCAATCACTGCCAAGTTACTTATAAAGATAGAATATGCTGAACACGAATCTCATTGCGTCACGTTCCTCCACCTAGCGACAATTGAAAGCTTATGTCTCTGCGAGGTGTTTTGCAGTTACCAACAGCATCCTTAGGGTCTTATCATCACTCTTCAAAAGTATTTGGGATCTCTGAAAGAACTTCTCCTGCTTCCGGACGCCCCGGATATCATCTCCCTCCATGCACGAGGCGTGTCAGAGGTGTGGTTACTCACGCCAAGAGTAGTAAAGATATTTTACGACAGCCCGCCAGTTCTCAAAGCTTTGTGCTCTGGGTTCCTGCGTTCATTACATTTGCTTGGCAAAAGTCTACTTCTTTCTTCCCACTTCAATTCAGATAAAGATTCATAAACAACCCCACACACAAAACACTCTCCATCTCTCTCTACCACAACATTTGGAGGAGGGTAACGGCATATTGAGGCTCCATCCCAAGAGCCATCCCAGATAACTTACCGGGCGGTCCTACGGCCCTTGTTGGTCATTCAGGACTTTAAACTCTCTCTCTCTCTCTTCAGATGAGCAGTGAGTATTACTTTATGGTTCAGCACTTGTGGGAGGCTCTTTCTCCGTGCTCATTCATGACTTGA
>LDJE01095476.1:0-11594 GCA_001021135.1 Selaginella kraussiana
TTGGGCACACGAATTAAGATCCCATTGATCAACACATTTTCTTGCTGCAGCGCACCATCACGCACAAGTAACAAGGGAACCTACACAAGCTCAACTACTACTGTTACTATCACTAGTAATCACTTCTATCTGCTACTACTATTGCTATTTCTACTTGCAACTATTTTATCATACTCCCACTTTTACTACCACCACTACTAATCAGTTCTATCTATCTATTATTAATGCTACTTCCAACTCTGGGAAACTTCAATCTATAATCTCAAGGATTGCTACACCAATTCAAATGATGAAAGATAAATTAATTAGAAATTATTCTGAACTTTTACATGACAGACGGATTAACACGATATTTGCATAAAGCTGAGAATATACTTATAAACGCCTAACGGGCGTCAAGACAGCTTCGAAGGTTCGAACAGACTTGCAGTTTGAGGTCTACCGCGATGGATGACCATAACCGTTGTGAATACCACGTGTTGTCTGCCTTGCTTGCAGACCAGCTTCCACAGCATTCAGTCAGACCATTGACAAACTAAGGAATCAGCAGTGAGGGCCCTGAAGGTTAAAACTCAGCACCAATTTGAGTCATGGAGCAGCATTCTATCTGATTTACCCCCCTGCAGCCGGTTTACCACCGACATACACCTGCTATCGTAGACACTTCCTCTGTACGCACTACCACTGTAGCTGGGCATCCCCTAATAGTGACTACCGGGACCGAGGCTCTGGACGCCGGACCATTGTAGCCAGCCCTGCTTTGTTGGGTCTCCTTCATCCAGCAGATCGTCCTTCATAGTAAGGAGAATGGCAGTGAAACTTGAGCTTGGCTGAAATAACCAGTCGACAAAGGTCACGATCCCATCATTGATAAGAACAACATATAGACTACATGTTTAATACTGAAAGAAATACTTAAAAAAATAAGTTTAAATCCCTGGACAAAGTTGGAAGTTTGACAGCCTCTTCAAGAATATCTGGAGATCATGTTATTGCCCCTTCAATTTTCTTACAGGGCTGGCACGGCAGCAGCCTTCAGCCAAATTTCCACAACATTATCCAAAGCGGAGCAAACATTCCAGGTAATGAATTTGCTCCATGTTGCCACACAAATTAGTTTTTCAGGAAAGACTTACATTATTTTGTGGAAGCGGCTGGTTTGAGACGTTGCTCAATAGTCACCCAAGCTTTAGCTCGCATGGTGAGATTTTCTCACGACGTGGGCATCCAAACTCTCGATACGATGTACAACCTCGACTGGCATGCAGAATTCGTGTACCACTTAAATGGATGCTGAACCAAGTAAGTTGCAACATTACCACTTACTAAACTACCGGATTTATGTTCACACTATACATATATGTACGCATCATAATTCACCATCCCGTCTTCCTGAGCCATGACATTCAACATGCAGGTGTGTTTTTAGAGAAAAAATCATGGACGAACTACTCGGTACCCATCGACAGATTTTCGTCCTTGCAGCGCTCCAGAATGTTGAATTGTGTCACCAGAGTTGTGGCTGCAATATAAGGACGTAAGCCTCCTCGCGGATAGGTACGAGCCAAAACATACGACAAAGATGATGACGCTTATACTGAGATCGGAATGAAGTTCTTGAACATCAAACATGTATCCCCGCCACGACGATTCAAGCGCCTTCCCCTGATGAACAGCCAAGCCAGCTCCAGTGCTCAAGCATGGGCTCCTCCCATCGCGTGAAATAACGGAAAACGAAAAACGAAAAACGTAAAAGTTTCAGGAAAGGATTTCATTGCTAAAAAATGCAAGGAAATTTTCTATGCCTAGATCTACGATGGCCATTGTAAACTTGTAGTCCAGACGAAAAGTGCCTCTCCACACGCATATCAACGAATGACTACTTGGTGATCCATCACATTGACACATCTGGTCTTTAGCACCTTCGACTCCTGCTGGCTTCTGACCCATCTGGCCTTTAGCACCTTTGACTCCATTCGCTTCTGACCCATCTGGCCTTTAGCACCAGCAGAGGTCCCTTCCAAAAACACCCACTAAACATTGGAATATCACAACATCAAAAGTCTGCTATCTCCGGAGTATGCAAGCTCTGCCTTACAAGTAATTCTTCCCGCAAATATTCACTAAAGATGTAAAATGTCTGCCAGCCAGCGTGAGGAACATATGTATTTGAACTTGAAATCTGCAGCCTTGAAATGTGCCCCAGCTTGACTCGCCTAGTTGAAATGTTTGTTGCTTTCGGGGTCTCGCTTACAACAACAAGCGCTTGCCGGTCCAGTAACTGTATGCTAACGTTTTTAGATGAGCATGCCCTAAAAAAAATTCTGCCGGCCAAATTTTGCAATGCTGCCGTCGTCTCAACTCGATCGAAACTGAACTTCATTGTTTTCAGAAATCACAAATCTGAAGAGACAAGTTAGTGACATTGTTAATCCATGAAAAAATGAAAAAAACCCGGTTCAATAACTTAAAAGAGCATGGAGGACGTAAGTCGATGCCTATGTCTCAACACATTTCTACCACCATTACAGCGTTTGAGAAACCTCAACATCAAGTATTGCTTTGTTTTCATGATCTAATTCAACCAGAAGCACCCCAACAATTGGGAACTTTAAGTTATCCTTCAGTAAAACTGACCAGAGCAATTGAAACGGACTTCATTAACTGCGCCTGGTGACGGTAACGTTAATGGAACTTGTTGCAAAGACCAAACATTGCCTACTGAAATAATTAAATAGATAGTGTGATCATCCGGTCTGAGACAAGGCAGTGTGGGTGGGAGGCCACCGAGCTAGCCCGGCAGCGGCCTCATCAGCCCGAAGTAGCAAAGCAACTGTCGTCCCATGGATCGTGACTCGGAATGACCGCGCTGACCGAAATGTGTATGCAATGAATGTTGGCTTAGATGTTTCCCCGAGTATAGGAACTACACAGATGGTTCCTTGCAACCTGCAAATTTTCTCATACCTCAAACATATACCTGAAACTTATGTAAAAAAGAACGAATCTCATGCATAAATCTAATTGTAGTAATATTTCAACGTAACATAATCGTGTTATAAATCTTGCGGGGTTCCTGTGTTATGCACATTGCTCTAGCAACTGATCAGCTTCGTTCTGGTGGCATCAGAGCTTTCCCCAGTAGCGTCCATAATTGGTGCAGTCTACAATCGCTTTTTCTTACATTTTGTTTATCAACTCCTCTACAAACTTCTCATGCCTGTCAATCCAAAAACTTAAACACTTACAAAGGTAAGCATGGGATACTTACTCATTTTCTTTCAGTCTTGGACTTGGTGAGCTGTGCTTCAAATAGCCATCCCAGGGAACTTTACGCAATCCTGCTTGTTCTGCTATCATGTCACGAACTCTGGAAGGAAAATATAGCTTGAAAGCTTCCTTTTGTAAACTTGGATTTTACCTTTCAGCAAAATCAATTGGGGTTTCATTTGGACCAATGGTTTGTGGTTCCATGTACCATACATCACAAACTACTTTCCATGATGTCATTAGCACCAGGATATGCATTGCAAAAGATTGCCTAGAAAACATATCAATAAGGGGTACAAATCTATTTGTACATACCTTTTGCTGTTCCAGAAAGGATCTGCGTAGTGTTTGTTGTACTTAATTGCAATGGGGTACACAGGGCAGTTCAAGTCAAATGCTCCCTACATATAAAAATGTATTGTTAGTTTAGAATGATAAATGTACATTTTACCTTTTTAAACATTAGAACATTTTCATTGTTCACACATGTTCCCTCCGGAAAAATAAGAAGCGGATTGCTGTTATGTGTGTTAAGATGTTCTTTGAACCTGAAAATGTGTTACACTCAATATTATATATGTTAATAGGTATAAAAAACGTACTTCTCAGTAAGGCTTGAACGATCCTCTGAATCACTGCGGTCAAAACTAATGCAGCCGATGCTTTCAAGAACTGTGCTCTGAAGTAAGCCTATCCATATTAATTATGTTAGGGACAAAAAAAATAAAATATCAAACAAATAACAACTTACCAACCCAGCCACTATGCTCTTGCATAACTACTGCAAACGCAGTTTGTTGCTCTAAAATCATAAAATCAATCATAGAAGTGTGATTTGCCACAAACACCTGTGAAATTGATATAAAAATTTCATATTGAAATAATGTTCTTTAATTACCTGCCCAGGTTGTCTCCTTGGCCGGGATCCATGGTACTTAACACTACCCCACCAAGCCCACTTCACAATATGCATATAAATTTTACTAAACCTCGCTGTTAACAATTGTTAACTCGTGATCAAAATTTCCAAAGACTTACCTCTAGCTTTTTCCCTAGCTGAGTGTACTTCCCAAAACATATATGCACTGGAATAAATAAGCTCAAAAAAATCATCCATCCCAATAGAAGGGACACAACTCTGAAGACCATAATAAGATCAGATCACTCGAGTAGTAGTATGGTACCTTATGATAAAAGGAACAGTGTATCTCCATATAATCCCCATGAATGCTTTGAAGTTCCATTTCCAAGGGTTGGGCTCACTTGATTTGAAACACCTAGTGAAGGAATCCTGTACATTTCTACAATGTTAAAATGCCACCTAAAGCACTCACGTCGATAATGGCACTTCCCCCTTGTTTCATGACTGAAGATATATCAAGCAAATCACACCTGCACAAATGAGAGTGACCGAATTAAGATAAGTTGTTAAATCCTCTACATACAGGAGAATTTGTACGTTCTCTTTCAGTTCTGTAGACATTGGCTCTTCTCTTGCGTTAGAATTAGACCCCTCCATAAAAAACCTAACCCATAAAAAACCTAACCTTTAAATAAATGATTGTGGGTTTAAGGGTAACCCTAAACCGTATCCTTATATGATGTGTCACAAGCCTCACAGACCTACAGGACTCACAGCATAGAATGTGCTCATTCCAAAAGCTGCGGAGACCCACAAACCCAGAATATGGCCAACGGTGCCTTGGAAAGCATTGCTACAATGTCACGTTCTTATGCTTGTCCCTAACGGCGTGCTCACAGTCAGAACAACATTGGTCTCAAGCTTCTGTCTTCATATTATTTGTATATCAATGATGCTGGGAACGAAGCGGCTAACAACAATGAGTTGCTCAATTGATCCTTAAATTGCCATCGATTACGTATTATAATTCTCAATGTAATAGTACAGCTGGACTACAATATTGCACCCAATCGGCATCTCGGGGCCCTTCAAATTGATGCCTGCTAATCACCGAGTACTGTATAAGCTACAATAAATTTTCACGTAATGAGTAATGAGGAACGAGTACTGAGGTATTGATCCCCAGACACTTCATGGCCAAGCCAGGCTACAGGAAAGTCAGTCCAGAGTCACCGTAAGCCAATTCCACAATGGGCTTGCACAACCACGGCCCCACCTGATCATGTTGTTTTAGGCCGACTCGTGAATGTGTCAACCACGTGGACGCGGACATGCTTTCTATTCATCGTTTTGTAGTTGCAATTAGTGCAATTTATTTTAGAAAATGCAAACTATTGATGGATAGATAGTTTTTTACGTCTTGGTCCCACCTTCTTCACCTATACAATCAGTGCAGCTTCTTGGTGTTGCATGTGTCCAACAAGAAATGTGGGTTACGTACACTTAGTAGATGCTTCGAAGCTTTTTTACAGTTTTTATTCTAAAACTAAAAGCTATTCCATAAAATACTATGCATTGCTAACAAAAATATGTATTTTGAAAATGGGTATGCATTTTGAATTTGCGTAAATTGATCAAAGGGCATGTTTGCAGTGTCAAAGACTATTAAGCAATAACCCATTTAGATGCACTTTCGAGGTATTACATGGATAAGGCCCTGTCACAGAGGTATTGCATGGAAGCTCAAAAGCAAAGGTTTTTGACCTCATCAGTACGGTCAATTGGCTCGTTGCAACAGTGATGGAGCCAGTCAAAAAGTGAAAGAAACGACTTCTTCTCACAAGGTGGGAGGAGCTTCAAAATTAGTCCAAATCTCTTCACTTTGGCTAGTCCACCCAACACTGCCATGGCTCCCTGAAAGACACTTGTGATGTATATATATCTATAGCACGACAACTAATTACCTTAGGGTCGTAAGGCACAAAGACAGCGTGCAAAGATTTAATAAGTATCCTCAAGGCCTCAGCACTTAGAGACTCCTTAAAAATGCCCGGGTATTCATCTGCTGCAATGTTCTTGATGAACTTCCTGAGAATGTCCGGCTGGTTCTGCAGTTTTTCGCAAGTTCTCTGGAACTCCATTGTTGTCTTGGGCTTGGACGATGCTCCATTGGCTTTGGAAAATTTGAAGTTTTTGCTAGGAGCTGATTGCTCCAACTTGTCTTCCTCCCATGACTCAAACGGATGTTCCCTTTTCACTACAGGCCGTGGTTGCTGATTTTCAGTAATGACTGGCCATGCTTTGGAAGCTTCGTCCAGCCTCTTCCGACTCTCAGCCTCTTCTTTAGTGACCTCTTTGACAAATGCGACTCGTAGTTTTCTCTTTATTTTTCTCAGCTTGTCGAGGAGATCCTTATCATCCGGCTCCATTTTAAGTGCGGCCTTCAAAAACCTCTTATTAAAAAGTGCAGATAAGCCACCTGATAAATTACCTGTATATCTTTCAGAGCCCCTCGTAGTTCCCCAAGACCTTCCAAAGCCAATGCTCTACGGTAAAGGGCTTTGACATACCCGCCATCAACCTTGAGTGCTTCAGTGCAGTCTTTCTTAGCTGCCTCCCAGTTTTTCTCCTGAAAACAGAAGCCTTGCTTCAGAAAGTCCGGAAAAAGACCTTTAAGACGAAAACCTTCAGATAACAAAGAGCTCTGTTGGAGTAGGTTGCAGCTACTTCTGAGTCTAAACTTATGCTCTTGTTGTAACATTCCATGGCTGCCGAACGATTTCCCCGTTTAAACTCATCGTTTCCTTTCAAACTTTCACGTTCTGCTTCCTCTTCCGCATGATCAAGAACATGATTATGCAGCTCTGAAGTCTCTGAATTTGTTTTTTTGAATGTACTCTCATTGCTAGATGGCTGGAAGACCAATGTAAATCCAATAGCAATATCTCCAAGCTTGTATCTTTCAGTAGCAATTTATTTTGCTATTTGAAAGCAAGAAAATACCTTGAGATCATGAGTTTCTTTCAATTCTTCTTCCTTCAATACCGTTGTAAGATGCATAATAACATACAATAAACCCTAAACCCTAGAACATAGTACCTTGAGATCTTCATTAACTTCCTCAATTAGCATAGGCCCAACTCTCATAGGAACATACTTTGCGTCTTTGCTAGCATGGTCCGAGGGTTCCTGCAAGGTTCAAATAAAATCATGAATCATGATCTGCTACTGACCTCAATGCGTGTAGTGGTGTCAATCTCTTCAATCAAGACCTTGCGCCTATTGTCGGTTTCTTGCTTAAGCTTTAAGGGCTTATCATCAGCAGTCTCATCTTCGAGTCCCAACAACGTATCACAGGTTTTATGGCGTTTTTCTTTCTCTCCGGTCCCTTCCACCTCTTCAATGGAAATTCTCTTGCTTTTCTTGACTTCAGGTTTTTTATCATTCATCTTAGCTATTTGCCTTTCAGCTTTTTGCTTCAGGCTTAAAACCTCGCTGTTCGAAGGATCAAGCTTTAAAGCAGCATCGAGATCTGTACAGAACTACGAGAACATGAAGAGTACAAATGGAAGCGAAGTACCTTCCAGAGCCTCCCGAGGTTTCATGGTTTCTAAGCTCACAAGTCCACGCCGCATTAAAGCCTGGAGAATCTCTCTCATTTATAAATTAGCCGGATACCGTACATACCTTCGTATACCCCGGATCCAGCTTGAGAGCTTCAGAACAGTCTGCATGAGCTTCTTCCCATCTGTTCATCTGCATATTAGATATCATTTCAGCCATGAATCGTACTTTGAAGAACTCTATACCTTAATGTACACGGCTGCTCGGTTGCTGTATGAAGTCGATGACCCATGGAAGAGGTCGATGGACTTGTTATATGCTTGGAGAGAAGCTGTATATTCTTGCGCCTGAACCAATTCCCAGAAAAAGTTTTAAGTTATATATGTGTACAATATTTTGAAACCCATGAGATCACCTTGTAGAGCTCATTTCCTTTCTCTCGTTCCCTTTCAGCAAACCATTCCCTCTCTGTTCTCGACTTGGATTTCAAAGTGTTTCTACAGTTACGAAATAATTTCAGCCACACTAAATGCATTACACGGAAAATGCACCTTTCTTCCTTGTTCACGGTATTAAACTTCTCGGTCTGTTTTTCAGCTGGTTCCATTTTAGTTTCTTCTTCCTGCAAATATGCGAAAGCAGTCAGCTCCGGTCGAAACTGCCATTTTTTCGGGACACATTTAGCAGCGTAAGAATCCCATTCCTCATAGTATTCTCTTCTACTACGTACATCCTTCTTCTTTGTTGTACTCTTTTCGGATACTGAATTGTTACGAGGAGAAGCAATACATGCTTTCCTTATGGACGGCAAATCCGTCGTGGAAGGAGTTTGAGGTTTCTGAATAACATTGCATTTTACAATTATATTATTTTATTTTTCAAGCCAAAATCTCTTACGCAGTCGAGAACGTCGCCTGTTTTCTCTCTTCGGAGTTCCCTGAGTTTATCATCAGCATGCTTGATTGAATCCTGTCCAAAACCCCGCGTAAATAAACTAAACTAAATTAAATTGAATGATAGTTTTTATTACGACTTAAAACTGGTAAAAAGCATACACAATCTCATACTGGCTGTTGCCTGCACCTTCCATGAATCGAAGCTCTTCAGGAAGGAATCAAACTCTTCGTCTTGCTCGTCGAACCTGAACATATACAAGTCAATTCCTCGCACAAGCTGAAGAACACTCACCCTTGACGATCCTCAGACCGATGAACTCGACCTCCCAGATTCACAATTGCCTCACCAGCAGCCTCTGCAGTTTGAGAAAATCCTTCTTCCCTGGAGAAGCCCATCAAAATGCACACAAAAATCGAGAAAAGAGCAGAATTTACCTCATGTACCTCTCCAATTTTTGGAGCTTGCGAAGGTCCCTCATGCCCCGAATCTGATCCGCGCTGCAAGATTGAGAATTTCAGCAGACTTTCGCCTCGCAACTTTTAAGCTAGAACTTACGTGATGTGATCAAACTCGTCCATCTCCTTGTCGCTCAGCCATGATCTCTTCGACGATGCGCGCTCCATCACCATTTTCGCGCCGTCGAAGAATGCAGCAGCCCTAGAAAATTCGAAAAAAGAATGCGTTCAGTTGCCCGCGTCCACGTGTCGCAGTCAGAGCCGTTGTCAGAACCTCCCGGTTTAGGGCTTAAACAAAACCTAGAAATTTGAAAGTTTTTATCGTGGCGCATTTGCAGCCCCTAGATCTCCCCGCCCAAAACCTCAACAAAACTTAGGGTTTAGGGTTTGAGCGATGGCGATGGCGTTCTTGCTACTCGGTCGACTCTTCCTCGCAGAACTGGCGGCGGCGACGGCAGTCGATCCGTTGTGACTTCGATCGGCTAACCAGCGGCGGCCGCGGCGTCTTCAACCCAGGTAAGAAATCCATTTGATCGGGTCAAGCATATTGAAATGCAGCATTTTGTGCAGCCGAAATGGCCATGCCCAAGCTGCCTCAAGCGCCTGGCGACGAGGAGTCACGGCGGCTGCGCTCTGCCCTGGACGCGGGCTGCTCCACTCCTGGTGAAATCGTGGAGGCGTGTGGTCGAGTTGAATCGGCGGCACGCAACGCCCCGCGGGTCTTCTTCCGCCACTGCTTCCCATCGCTGCTCCGCTGCGTCTTTGGCTTCTTTGAGGGGGCACCATCACCAGCGTTACCACCACCACAGTCGTGGTTTGCCACGCTGGCACAACCGGGTAACGAGGCGGCGTCCAACGTCCTAGTCAGCTTGCTCTCGCCAGGTGGCACGCTCATCAGGTCCATGCTGGCAGCTGACAAGGAAAGCGTCGTCAGGTACGTCTTTCCGTACGAGAGGCTACCCGATTGGGTACGGAGGCTACTGGCGGTAGATGGCGGGGTCGCCATTCTCGAACACGTGTCAGTACTCTACAGGGGCAGGGTCAAGGAGGAAAACAGTGGCGTCCAGATCGAACTCGACATATTCCAGTACTACGTATTCTGGTTCGCGTACTACGCACTCTCCCGGGACGCTGGTGGTACGTTGCTTAACCGGGTTAAGCGACCAGGGACGCTGATATCCCGATCGAGGACGCAGATCGAGAACTGGATACCGGCGGCGCTGCATTCCCCTGCGTCGCAACCCTCGCAGTCCCAACCCCAGCCCCAGCCCCAGCAGCAGATCACGCCGCTCCATCCCTACTTGCAGCTACTCCACCTCTACCTCTCGCACTTCGTCGGCCCCGAGATGTTCCGTCGGGAGAAGCTTCAACTCTGGCAACAAGCCGAGGAAGATCGCGTCTCGCACGCCGACGTCTTCCTCCGGACGCTGATCGACTTCTGGTTCGTCGCGGACGACCCCTGCCCCTTCCGGCTGAGCCTTTCGTACATAGCACCGCCGCCAGCGTCCCTCTACGCGCCGCCGGCTACCGACGTTACGGACGCGGTGAAACTACTGGTTAACTACTTCAGCGCAATCCTCCAGATCCATATGGGCGACCATCACCACAGCGCCCCACTCTTCGACTACCGCCGGAAGTACACTTCCGACTACGTCGTCCGGCAGAGATCTCCGACTGCCGCTGTATCCGTCAGCCCGTACATGCAAGCCCTACAGCGGCCGCTATACAGGTTCTTCTTACAAGCAATGTGCTTCTGGCCGGTGTCTTCGTCGCTCACACGGCTGTTGCCGCTTCTTGAGGTTTGGCAAAACTACATGGAACCTTGGACGGCGATCCTTCTGGTTTCGAACGATAGTAACCTTCAGCCAGGGTCCAGCGTCTCCTTGGACGAGTCCGGGCGGGGGTATTCTGCCTACTGGCAGGGCTACGTTTTGTCGAACTACCACTTCTATACGACGCTGGTGTTCCATTTTCTTGAGTTCGCCCTCAAGTTTCTTCACGTTGACGTGGAACTTACGTTCGCAACCACGTCCAAGGTTCGTCTTTTGGGTGTTGGGTCTTAGTTCGTAAGGCACATGGTTTTAGGGTTGAGGTCTTAGGTTTTAGGGTTTATGGTTGAGGTCTTTTAGCATGTGGTCATTTTGCTTCCTGTTTATGGTCAAGGGTAGGATCTTATTTGGGATGTGCTTGCAGGTTCTCAACGTATTGTCACGATCCACGGACTTGATCGACCTTTTGCAGAGGGTTGAAGCTGCGTACACTGAGCACTTATCGGGGATGCATCACAGCCCCTTTGCGGATCGCATTCCCGCGATACAAGAGCAACTGAAGGTAGTGTTCGTCGGTTGCATATTTGCAGTTGGCCCGTTTTGCAGGACTGGGAGGATGGCATTCCTCAGATTGAACAAGATCACGGAGAACTGAGCGTTCTTGGGAGAGCTACCAGACTCCATTTCTTCCACGGACCTGGTAGAACTGGCTACGACATGCTACAGGTATCACTGATACTTATACGTATACGTAGCATTATTTGCTTACAGCAGTTT
>LDJE01095500.1:0-11426 GCA_001021135.1 Selaginella kraussiana
AATATTAAAGTAGTCGCGCTGAACATCCTTCGGGTGACCAATGTAATCTTTTCTCTCCATGAATGATGATAAATTAAAGAAACTTTATAGATTAGATTACAATTATTTAATAGAAACTATTTTAAAAGCAACTTCCATAACTCATTGTGTCGAAAAATGCTTACCGTGTCGTTTTCCACCCTCTGTTGTACTAATTCTAAAAATATGCTCCAAAATGTCTTCATCAACGTATCGAAGTCCATTTCAAATCAAGAAGTACACTTCCGGCCGCCTGAGGTCTAAGCTGCACCATTTCTTGATAGGCTCTTTCATGCAAAAGCCTGGAGAGCGTCAAAGCACAACTTCCTATGAAGTCCTGCAAAATCCAGTGTAACGTCTAAAGCTTTTTAAACAAGCAGCAGTTGCTACCTTGCGCAAAAGATCGTGATCCCACACCTCAAGCAGTAGCATGTCATGAAAAGCATCGCTCACATCAAACTCGAAAGCCTGGTTCCATTCTGGATTCAGTGTCTTGTATACCACCTGCAAAGGAAAAACTTAAGAAATCAACAAGTTGAAAAAAATTCACCTTAGTCTTTTTCCGCTGGTTGCTTCTTTTCATTTGAAGTACCACAAACGGATCCGAAAGTCCATTGTAGTCCTTCGCAGCTAGTTTTTCACCTCGAATCACACAGACAGAAAGCACTCCAGCCTGCTCTTGCACTTGCTGCCCGGGATAGACGGTGTAATGAAAAGTCGCATTTTTCAGTAAAGAAGAAATGGGATGCTTCCGCACAAATGAAGCTTTCTTCCGAAACGAGGGTGTCCTACTCCAAGAATGTGTATCAAAAGGCTTATATACAAGTTCAACATTAACCTGACAAAAAAAACAAGTTTTTTGAGTAACGATGTAGATAGTCATAACTAACCTCTCCCCTATTCTTCTCCTCTTTAGAGTTCCTGACGTCCTTGAGCAGCGGAAGCCAAAGCTCCGTCAACACTCCCGGTTGAAGCTCTGCCAATGGAATTTGTGTCGAGCCGATCCTCTCGGAAGCTTGCACCTTATCCTCGTCGTAAATGTGAATCATGAGCTTCTGTGTAGCAATATCCTCTACTTCAAACTCAAAACTCTCGTTCCAGACCGGGTTTAGGTCATTGTCCTGAGCACAACACCAAGAGTCACAGATCACCAGAAATGTCAAAAAACTGAGCTTACTATTGTCTTGGTTTTCTTCATCCGGTTCGGGATCGGCCTTATAAAAATCTGGGCAAAAGGGTCAGATTTGCTTAGCATGTCCATGTTCAGCAAATCCCTTCCTTGCACAAGCCTCACTTCCAGTTTTCCGCAAGTTTTCAGCTCTAAATCACTGTTTAGCGTTGTTAAAAACCATAAAACTCGATATAAAAGTACCTGTAATCTCCAGGTAATATCGGAACTACTTGCCGCATTGGCCAAAGGAACGAGTCTGTTATCGCAGTTCGTATCGTTCCCTGAAAAACCGAGAAATATTTCAGAGAAACGTAAATTCAGACTACATACATCAATAGCACCAGCGATCATCGGGAATGCCTTCACGTCACCTTTCAAAACTTTGAGCTTGAAATCCAGTTTTTTCTGTTGCATTTCAGCTGTTTAGAGCAAATTTATGCAAAATCACGCGTACCTGCTCTCTTAGCGAATACATTACAGCTCCAAAGCATGGTAGCGTATCCACAAGAGGCTTGAAAACCACTCGAAAAACACCCGTCACTCCAACGTCTTTAACCTGCAGGTCATAAACTTATGTATCCAAAAAATGACAACACGAAAATACCTGTATTGGAAGAGAGACACCAAATACGGTCTTCACAGCCAGAACAATGCTTGGATTACCATCCCATTGCATCTCCATTTCCAACACAACTTCATCATCCTCAGTTTCAACTTTCTGTATTCCTGAAAAATCCCACAAAGTTCAATCAAGAACACATTCAACAGCTTAACATATACCTACAAATTGCGGGGCAACAGTTCCAAGGGTGAACTTCTGAAACTTGATGGAAGAAATGATAGGCGGCTTATATTGCTCAAGTATAGGCTCCATGATTTCTCTCATAAGTTCTGAGGTCGCCTGTACCATCAACGTAATGCCTGAAATGAGCACTTCAAACTTACCTTATCAACGTACGGCCAGACCTTCCGGAGTTCATCGTTTAACCATGAAACCTGCAAATGCAAAAACCTCGTAAACCTACAAAAAATACAAGAAAATAAATAAATCACGTACCTTCTCATACTCCGTAAAGAGTATCCATCGAGGGAGGGCGTCTTTCGTGAAGAGCTTCCGCACGTCATCGACGTTCAGCTCCGAAAAGGCAGCGGTCGATACGGCCTACGTCCAGAAGTACGTTAAACCCATAACAAATCTACGTAGATGGAGATTACCAGCTGCCGGCGAGCGATGGTACGCCTGTTCTCGAAGATCACAAAAACCACGACCAGGAGCAATCCGACGATCGTCCCAAATATAAGCGATGCTATGAAAACCATTTTCTGGAACTAAAACTACACAAGGATGAGATTGACGATTATATCCAAAAGTTCGCATACCAGAGATGAACAAATCGCATAAACGAAGCCCTTGCGACGAGTCTCAAGTGTCGGGGGACGTGAAAACTGAGAGATAGAGGGAATATTCCGATGTTACACAAGAAGATGACTCCCGTTAGAAGAAGCCTGCCTTCTAAGTATTTGTCAATTGAAAGATCCTTGTATGTGGCTTGTACGTATTGTGGATGAAGTAGGTGAACCGGACTGGACAGGGACACGCAACGTTTTAGCATATACGCAATATTGCATACGTATACCTTTAGGAATAGTACTAAGTTGGACGGTATTAGCTGGCTTTCCTGAAAGGTTCTAAATATTTAGACTTGAAAATTTTGGAATAGTCGAGGCCATACCTTCCACGGGCAGGTATCACGTTGTTGCCCGGGGTGGTATCATATGCTACATAGAGTTCGACTTCCCACTAAATGTAACATACCTTTTGGCAGGGACTGATAATTTTCTGTGTCTTGTAGACGTAATTAAGAGAGTATACCTCTTCATGTGTATCATCATCTACAGAGAGTTTGACAATGTAATCGAAACAAGACCCTACCTGAAACATTCCTCATTCCGATGTTATTTGGCTCTTCTCCTAAATAGAATCCGGAAACAAACAAGCAATATCAGAATGGCCAAAACTCTTACACCAAAAAAATGTAATACTACCTCAGCTTTTTTGCTCCCAAATAGAACCTGTACAAGCAAATATCAAAACTTTTACAAACAGTTCATTTATATTACCTCAGCATTTTGCTCGTAATTCTTTGATTGAGATGCATACATGCTCGACAAGACAAGGTAATTGGCTGCAGAAGTCGGGTCCAACCTCGAGATTTCCTTAGCAGCGGCCTCCGCCAGCTGCAAATGTCCATGAGTTTTGCAACAGCCGAGCAACGAAGACCACGCTACAGGATCATTCCTCGCCTGTGGAAAACTCAAAATGAGCCTCTCAGCTTCATGCAGCCACCCCGCCCGACCAAGAAGGTCCACCATCACATTCAAATGTAGGGCTTCCGGCTGAAGATGGTGGTCGTGCACCATCGAGGAGAAGCACTTGGAGCCATTTTCTAGAAGCCCCGAGTGGCTACAGGCACAGAGGACACCCATAAACGTCGCCGCTGAAGGAGTCAAACCTTCGTGTTCCATTTTGGTCAGCAGAGTCAACGCCTCGTCTGTATCACCAGCTTGAGCGTAGGCGCCAACGATCACACTCCACGAAACGTCGCTCTTCTCGTCAAGTTCGTCAAATGCAGATCGGGACTTTTCAAGATCGCCGCATTTTGCAAACATATTAGAGATCACGGTACCCACGAATGCATCTCGTTCAAGTCCGCATTCTACTAACTTGCTTAGGGTTGCCTGAACTCGATGTCGTAGGGTTGCAGACGCCTCAAGCAAGCTCCCGAATGTGAATTTATCGGGTTTTACACCTTCCAAGTCCATCTTCTCAGCGAATTTGAATGCCTCAGAAGGAAACCCTCGACGAACACAAGCTGAAAACATCCCATTCCAGGCCACGAGAGGCCTTGAGCTCATCGCTTCGAATGCGGCCCGTGCTTCTTCCATGTCCCCACACCTCGCATACATGTCGAAGAGTGCGGTCTCGAGGATAATCCCTAGTTTTTCAAAGCTCCAACCCATCTTCTCGTGGATGAGCTTACCGCTCTCCACATCTTCCATCAACTTGCAAGCTTCGAGCAAGTGAACCAGCGAAGCATTGTTCGGCTCGATGCCATTGAGGTCCATCAATCTCCCGACTTCAAGAGCTGAAACACCGTCACCATTTCCAACTAGGGCACCAAGCATGGCCGCCCAAGCTACTACATCCCTCTCATTCATCCTCACAAATACCATTTTTGCTTCTTCCAAGCTACCAAATCTCCCATATTGCTCGATCAAAGCAGTTCTCAGCGGTAAATCGTCTCCAAAACAACGTTCCACCCTCGAGTGCACCATTCTTACGTCCTGTAAGTTCGTACAAGAGTCAACCAGGTTGATAAACGTAACCCTATCCGGCCTGAATCCTTCAAGGTCCATATTTCTGACGAGCTCAAAGGCCTCCTTCCGACGACCATGCTTCGAAAACGCAGACAACATTGCATTCCAAGATACAAGATCCTTCTCAGGGATGCAATCGAACATACCTTTGGCTTGCTCAACTCCACCACACTTCGCATACATGTTGATCGTGGTGTTAGCAACGGCAACGTCCTTAGACAGTAGCCCCGTCTCAAGAACAATCGAATGCAAATTTTCAGCTCGTCTCAAGTCTCCAATCTGCGAGCCAGCCTCTAAAGCAGTAAGCATGGTAACCCTATCAACATCTACCCCTTCCCAAAGCATCTCACCCAACACCTGAAGAGCTTCCTTAACCAGCCCCCGTCCAGCCAGGGACGAAATCATCGCATTCCAAGACATAGTAGTCTTCTCCGATATACCTTCAAACGTACGTATAGCGTCCAAAACGCTACCATGCTTCCCAAACAAAAGCACCAGCGCGTTCTGCAGTGGTGGCATGGTTTGCCCAATCTCGGCAATCCACGCTTGTATGTTTTTCCCCATTTCGGCATTCCCCAAATTGGAGCAAGCATCTACAAGGCTGGTGAAGGTGATCCAATTGGCTTTATACCCCTGAAGCTGCATTAACCGAAAGGTGTAAAGAGCCTCAACTGGGTAACCGACTTGAGCATATGTCCCAACCATGGAGCTCCAAGCAACCATGTCCTTTACGGGCATCTGCTCGAAGTAAAGTTCAGCTTCCTCTATACTACCACATCTGGCGTACATTCTCACCAACGCGGTATCAGAAACAGCGTCCAGTGAATCGAACACAGTCCTAATCATCCTTTCGTGCAATCCTCGACCGAGATCAAGGTACTTTTCCTCGCGAAGCGCCTCTAGAATTGCCTTGAACGTGATGACATCTGGTTCCCTTCCCTCAACTTCCATAGCAGCAAAAAGCTGAAGAACTACGGTGGTTTGCCCATTCTTGGCATACACTTTCAAGATGGAGTTCCATGAGATAGTGTCCTTGACCGTGGTTTTCTTGAAGGCCTTGTAAGCGTCATCTATGCAGCCAGCCTTTGTGTACAAATTGATCAGCGAGTTTCCAACTACGGTACTTCGTATTATCCGGGTACGTGCGAACGTCTGATGGATCCTCCGACCTTCTTTGAGCCCTAATGAACCTCCAATCTTAGCACAAACCGTCAACACGGTACTAATACAAGTCACGTTAGGAGACTCGTCACTCTCCAAGAGCATGTAACGAAACTTCGTAAGTGCCTCATGATGACGGCCAGAAAATAAGGCGTACGCTCTTATGAGTATCGTCCATGAGTGTACATTCCTCGTGATGATCTCGTCAAATACTTGTTGAACCTCATCTACACACCCACACTTCATATACATGATCATGAAAAAGTTGTTCAGGTACCTGTTCTTGGCTCTACCATGCGAGAGTGCATGAGCGTGAGCCCATTTACCCCTCGCGAGATCACGCTCGTCAGCACATTGTTCAACCAAGTATACGTACATCTTGAAGCTCATCTTTGGCCCTATTTTCTTGCTTGGAACTACACCCCTTCTTCTGCATTCCCGATAGTAGGCAATGCACTCGTCTACACTGCACATTTCCATAGTTGTTTCTTCCCCGTCTTCGACTTTCTGCTCTGAGCTACTCTCTTTACCTACTAGACCAGGGAGTTCCTTCCCAATATCCGGGAGGAACGTCACTCCGATGTGCGACGTACCTCTGAACGCTGGCGGAGGCGGTAGAATATCAGTGCGTAGCTCTTCCAGCAGCTCTTCCTTTTCATCCTCCTCCCGCTTCATCCATGCCGCAATGTCACTCGGCAATTTTGGAGGACCCATGAACCACTTCTTCCGAGAGTACTCCTTTGGCCATTTTGGACCCCTCTTTACCCCTCGTTTCTGCACCATTCTGCACTGCAGCGCCGCCTCCAGCAGCAACTCCCGCTGCCGCCAGCGCGCCGCCATCCTTCGAGGAGTTCTTCCGCAATGTAGCACTTTGAGGTTTTGGGGTTTTAGGGTTTAGAAATTAGTTAGCGTTAGTTAGGGGCCACGTCAGCGTATATACCGCAACGGTCCAGCCGCTTCAGCTGACAACGGTATTTCGAGAGGATCTCGGATGAGCCCCCGACGAGGCGTCGGTTTCATACGAACTTTTTCAGGTTTTTGCTTCCAAACCATGTCTTGTGAGGAAGGGTAGGATGCAAGCAGCTGGCGGCCGGAGCAAGCAATGGGAAGACGAAGGGAGGGAACCCCAGGTCCAGGAACATACGATGCCAACGTCCGCCCAGTCAAGGCCTCAGCTCCCGCATATTCAATCGGGGGCAAAAGAGGCAGTCATCACTTACAAGATGGAGCACCAGGGCCCGGAACTTACACTCCAAGGAGCGCCAGGATGGGCCCGGAGTTCAGTCTTGGAGGGAGGTTCCATTATATGAATGACGATCGGTTAAAAAATCCGGGTCCTGGTTCATATGAGATTGGTAGTTCCATTCAAGGTCCAACATTTTCACTCGCCCCTCGTGTTTCCCGGGCTTCACATCCATATACCACCCCAGGTCCTGGAGCATACACAATCCATCCACATGTAGAAGGTCCAGCTTTCAGTTTAGGGCCAAGAGTTCAAGAACCTAAAGGCAGCACGGCTGGTTTACCAGGTCCTGGTGCATACCATTTGAGAGTCCCCCGCACAAGTCCTGCCTTTACAATGGCTCCCAAGCGGAAACAGATGAGTGCCGGCAATCTAGCACCAGGTCCAGGGACTTACACACCTCGAGAGCCCCGATCTGGTCCTGCATTTTCAATCCTAGCCAAGAGCGGTAGTGGCCCGCACGCTCAGGTGGTCCCTGGGCCAGGGGCTTACGAACCCGATCCAGGACACAAAGCAAGTCATAGGAGCTTCCCAGCCTATACTATGGGCCCTAAGCGAATAACGGGTGGTGGAGCTGAGACCGGTCCAGGTCCAGGAGCATACACACCCCGGACAAAGATTGTCTCCGGCGAGTATTCACCAGCTTTTACGTTTGGTTCAAGGATATCCAGGGACCGGGCGGTTCCAGGGAAGGAGAACACACCAGGTCCTGGGACCTATAGGCCTGAGAAACGAGACGGTAGCCCAGCTTTCAGTATTTCAGGAAAGCGGAGAAGGGACTTAGCTGGAGATTGTTTTGTTCCTGGACCTGGAGCTTACACCCCGAGGTATAAGCTCCAGTATTACAATCCTGCCTTCTCTTTTGCGAGAAAGAGGCATGAAGCCAGATCTTTCGACGTGATGCCTGGACCTGGAGCATATCTTGCCTCTGAAAGTGCTGCTCGGGTTCATGGCTACGGCCCTTCTTTCTCTATGGGCATGCGGTTCAAGACAAAAGGAGGTGGTGCTGGTGGTAGCCCTGGTCCTGGAACTTACCACGCTTGGACTCCTCGTAGGGGACCGGCTTTCAGTATGGGCATTGGGGAGAGGTTTGAAGATGATTGAAGCTGGACCACTTCCTAAGGTATACGGAGGGTGTTCATTTACGAATAAAAAACCTTGTTATTTTCTTTACTATAGAAACTTCTTGTTAATTGCTGTCATGGATATGGATGCATGTTTAACACTTGTCACCTGGTTCTTGAGAAATAAGAAGTTACCTGTTCTTCGTTCGCACCAGGATAGTAGACTAGTATGGAGATCATTGCATCAGCTCCCCGTCTTGTGCACAAGGAGATTGCTAAGCGAGCAACGTCGCTTCAGCAGTTGGGGCCTCTTATAGATCGCATATCCAATGCAAGAATTGTCATGCTTGGGGAAGCTAGCCATGGTACACATGAGTTCTACGAGTGGAGGCGTATCATCACAGAGATTCTCGTCTCCCAACATGGATTCAAGTCCTTATGCATCGAAGGTGATTGGCCACCTTGCCAGAAAGTCAACAAGTTCATCAACGCTTTTACGTCGCCAGGCAAGTTAGCTTCAGTGCACCAGCTTTTGAGTGACAGTTTCAAGAGGTGGCCAACTTGGATGTGGGCAAACGAAGAGTTCGGGAAAATGGTGGAGTGGATGAAGAGGTACAATGAGAAGTCAAGTAGTCAAGAAGCAGTCCAGCTCTTTGGTCTAGACATTTACTCCCTATTTGAGTCAATTGATGTAGTGTTGGAGGAATTGAAGAAGATAGATCCGAAGATGGCTGAGAAAGCCAAGAGACACTATGCGTGCTTTGACCCGTTTCATCCCAACGAGGAAGAATACCTTCGGTCACTGATTGAGATTCCAGAAGGATGCAAGCAACAGGCTGTAAAAGTGCTTCGAGATCTACTGAATGAGCGCCTTGACGATTTTAACGCTCAACAGAACGCGAGAATCGTTAAGAACGCTGAGAACTATTACAGGGTGATGATCTCTGGGGACGAGGACTCGTGGAACGTACGAGAGAGGCATATGATGGAGACGCTGGACATTGTGCTCGATAACAAGCCTGGAAAGATGATTGTGTGGGCTCACAACACTCACATTGGGGATTACAGGGAGACAAGTATGTCCAAAGCTGGTCACGTAAGTTTTGGTACGAATATTGTTTGAATTGGGTCGTAACGTTGTGGTGCTTACAGGTAAATATTGGCGGCCTTGTTCGTGACAAGTATGGACAGAATGCAGTCGCTTTGGTGGGCTTTGGTACATACGAGGGGAGTGTTATTGCGTCTCCCAGGTGGAGTGGTCCTGTTCTTGAGCTTCAAGTACCGCCAGCTAGAGAAGGCAGCTACGAGAATATCATCCACGAGTCTGCACATCATGAAAATCTCGACAGCAAGGGCTTTTATCTCATGCTGGACGATGCAGAAGCCAGGAACTCCGAGTCTTCGTTGGCAAAATGGAAGGGCAACCGAGCCATCGGGATTGTTTACGAGCCCATGAAGGAACGCTGGGGAAATTACGTTCCTACCAGGTTGTCCAGGCGTTATGACCACTTCGTGTTCATAGACTCAACGCGTGCTCTCCACCCTCTTGAGGTAGAAACTGAAACTGCTGGTAAAGTCGCTGAGACTTTTCCTTCTGGCCAATAGAGCGGTTTGTCATGTTGCGAATGTTTAAGTTTGATGGCACAACTATGCTTGTTATCCCTTTCTTTTTAAAATACTGTAGATGCCTTGTTCTATGTTAGAGTCGTCTACTATACTATACTATGCTTGTCCTCAGCATTTGTCCAAGATCATAACTAGCCATAGCCTTACAGTTTTTTGTTGTGGTTTTTCATTTGCTTGTAGCGTACAATCCCTCCTTACATGATCGGTCTGCTTTGTGAACCATTAACTATGATGATTATATTATAGTCTTAGGACTAACCTCCGAACCAAGCCACAAAGGTATCTTCATTCGGGTAGTTATTTATTCAACTTTAATGTGGAACACCTCACTTAGCCTAGGTCTCCTCCAGAACAACGCTACTCTTTTATCTGGAATGGATGATGAAGACGACGACAACTCATTCCAGGTATGGTAGTTTGGTGACACCAGGTACTGACTTACCTGTAGACACTGGAACCATTGATTAACACTAACATCTAATAATAAAGTAATTTGATATAGGCTGATCATTTTTCTGGCAACATTCCTCGTGTGTCCATTCCGATATAACCATGCCACATATAAGAGGGAGATACTGATACTTTTGACCATCCCCTAGCTGGGTCCGGATCTGGATAAGCAGTAGCACCTGCCGCAGAGCATATTGGACTACTTCGGACCATGTAAATCCAAATCCGCTAAATCGCTGGGCATTGCACCAAAGTGTTTCCGGCCTATCACAGCGGGTAAAGCAAGGTGATTTTTACAGGAAGGGCATAAATATTTTCAGTTTACGGAGACACAATGTTGCCCTCCACACCTTATTTGCATGCGGCTGCAACCTTAAACTTGGGGTTAAGACCATGCGTATATGTTTTGGTTTCCAAGGAGATGGCAGCCTTGGTGTATGATTTTATAGGATCTGTAATCGTCTGCGGAGCTGTAAGAAGGAATGCCGTATTTCTCTCTAAACTCGAGGTGTACATAGCTAAGTACCGCTTTTAGACATCTTCGTAAAAATGCTCGCTTTTAGCAATCTTCGTGAAAATACCGGTTGTTCTCTTGCTAGCGGAGCGGACCATTCTCTCCGACGTCTAATGTGCTTTTTGAGAGAAAACAGTGATTATAAAACAGCCGGGTTACCCGCAGCACACCCTCAGCTGCTGTTTTGCACATAACAAATCCAGCACTATGCGCCATGCGCCTTGCTCCACCAATTGATTCAATTAGAGCTGAAAATTATGTCGCCATTGTTCTCATCTGCTCGCGGCCTACATCCGGCAAATTGTGTAATCCGCGGTGACGACCAACGCCCAGAAAGCTTTGAGCAAAAATGGCATCGCTTCTTTGATGACCCTTCAAAAACAAAGACTTCAGAAACCCAACACAACGAGTACTGTAACGAGATCCAACAGGCAACTGACAAAGTAGGAGTCCTGCTTTCTTCATTGAAGGAATGCAGGGGTCCGACAGACTTTCAAAAGGTGAAGATGGTTCACCAAGCTGCCATAGAAAGTAGCCAAATTTATAGTATTTATGTGGCAAACAGCCTGGTGAGTTCATACGCCAAATGTGGGGGCATGCCAGAAGCTTGCAGGGTCTTTCTTAGGATGCCCCGTCGTAACTCGGTCACATGGAATGCGCTCATGTTTGGCCATGTAGAGAATGGCGAGGCCGAGGCTGCACTTGAGCTATTTGCACGCATGGAGCAAAAACCGGATTCTCGAAGCTTTATTGCTGCCGTAAAAGCATGCACTTCTTTAGCACTCAAGGAAGAAGCGAGGG
>LDJE01095518.1:0-15260 GCA_001021135.1 Selaginella kraussiana
ACTCTGTTTTCAAAGGCGGAAAATGAATTTGAAAATTTCACTATTAAAACACAACACGTTTCTATTAGGGTTTTCAGGAAAGAACATGTCGAGCAAACTTTCGAGCGTGTACAAGCAGCGCAAGCAGAGTCTCAAGTCGCCGTCGAAAGGGCGCAAGAAGGCTAGGAATATCACGCCTGCGGTGCAGCAGGAGAATGCCTTGAACGGTTGGTTCTTGTTGTTCTTCTTTTTTGATTTTGTGTTTTTGTAGAGGAGAACGACGATGTGGAAGACATCCTCAAGAACTTCGACATGGATATCAGCTACGGCCCTTGCATTGGCGTGTCGAGAATGGAGCGCTGGCTTCGTGCAGAGAAGCATGGCCTCAAGCCGCCCGCTCATGTCAAGGACCTTCTGGAGCGTGTTGCTGGGGCTCCAGATTGCTTATGGGAGGGCAGAGTGTAGATCACGCTTCTGCACCACTGTAGTGTACAACAGCCGTGTTGATGAATAGAAGTGCTCATGTTGTACTCAAAAAATTTCGAGCTAAGCTTCATGTAGAAAGGAGGTCTACAGCTTCTTCAGCAACTGAGGAAATCGGGTCTCGCTCCTCAAAGCTGGGAAGAAAAACCAAGTCGGAGCCGTCGTCCTCAAGGCCATTCGTGACCGCAGGTGCATCCTGCTGGCACATCACGTAGTCCCCGTCGACACAGTCAATCAGCAGCGAGTCTGATGACAAGTCACCGGCTGCGGTGTCTACCCGACCATCAGAATGGCCGATATCAAGCAACTCGATCAAGTCACCGGGACACCGAACAGTTCGTGTATCATCTAACTCAACCAAGTTGCTGCCCTCCTCGTTCACTTTCGTGTCTGCTTCAGCTCCGGGTTCTTCATCATCTCTTCTGCCGACTTCATCTTTGGTCCCACAAGCTTCAGAAGTTGTCATCCTCCAACCAAATTCGCCTTCGCTGTGTTCAGCTTCTGCAGCATCGCCGGCAGCGGGATGATCAATGACATGCGAGGCAAGAGCAGTTACAGCTTCGCTGACAACCTCATCGAAGAAGATAACCGGGCCTGCTGCTTCAACTTCGACCACCTGATCCAAAATGTCGGCAGCTGAACCTTCCAAAGACTGTAGGCTGCCTTCTTCCTCCAGCGAGTCCTCCGTTTCATTCGAACCCAGCAGGATGCTCGACTGTGCATGGATCGCACTGCTCGGCTGCGAGTAAGTGGCATCGGCAGGCCTGTGATCATCACTATCTGCTGTTCTCGTTTGATCAAGGGTCGCCGTCTTAAGTGACACCCTCATGGGAGAAGTGGACGTAGAGAAGGCGGCTAGCGCTGAAGCCCATGCATCATCCAAGGAGACCGACGTTCTACCGACGGGAAATGACGGATCGTCGGTCGAAACTGACGCTGTCGAAGCTTCATTGAACTCTACAGGCGCCGAATCGCTAGCAGCAGCTTCCTCGATCTCATCCAGGTGCTGTTCAGCATGCTCCTCAGCAGGCGGTGACACTGTAGGGAGAGGCTCATCATCGGGTGCGCGAGGTTCCGCTTCTTGGACAACCGCCATCGTGTGAGAAGATGAATCAAGTTGGCACAGAATCGAGCCTACTTGCTCTTCAAGGTGATTGATTCTGCCCTCCATTCTGCCGAAAGCAACGTAGAGGAAGGACTCCATCCGCGAACAGACCATCTCCAGGCTCTGGAGCCGATGCCTCATCTCATTCTGAAAGCCCTGTTCTTGCATGTCGGCCTCCTTGTTAACCCCCGAAGTCGAAGCTTCCGGTTGTCTCACACCCTCTGATCCTTGCGGATCGTTCCTGGATGGCTCAACGCTTGCCAGGCTCAGACTGGAGCTTCCTATCCGGCCACTATTGTCCGACATGTTACGTACCATATGAAGGACGCTGGGTATCAGCATGGACAACATGGACGAACCAGTGTTATTCTCTTCAGCTTCCTGCTCGGGAGGGGGTCCAACGACGGCAGTGATGGTAACGTTCATCACCCTGGCCATCGATTTGTTGGGCAACGACAGCAGCCTGACCTTGACGCCAGCCCATGCATCCGAGTTTACAAGCTCCACTTCCGTTTCGTAGAGGTCCCCGGCTTCTTCTACAGGCTGATCCTCCCACTCATCTCCACGAGCTGTGCAAATGTATTGTACCTCACCATTCTCCAAGCTGTAGATCTCGCAAGTACGAGCTGAGCTCAGAATCGAGATGCTTCGAACGTGGCACAGCCGCTCTTGAAACTCAACTGCAAAGGACCATCCTTGAATGAGAAACCCTGAAGAACACTCACTCAATACCTGTGATCTCGCAAGGCCCCGACTCCTCCTCGTCTCTGGAAAGTACGAGCTCCGAGCCCGAAATTTGAGCGGAAGGCGGGGATTCTTCATCGGCAACGAATACCACGTCCACTGAGTCGACAGACCCATGTACGGGCTGCCAGCTGCACGATTTGTGAACTGCAACGTCCATCGATCCAAGAGGAACCCTAAAAAATATACGTTTTAGGGTTCATTCTGGCTGGTTTTAGGGCAAAATGCAAGGCGATTCCTCGTTCTCCACACCACGGCTACTGGCCCAGAGCGTATGCCCGTCTTCGGCTCGAAGCATACGTACAAGGCCGATCACACCAGGCAATTGCTTCGTTTCAGTCGTAAACGACTGTATGTGCATTTTTCCCAGGGTTGAAGGTTGACATTAAGCCCCTCAGCGAGCAAGGGATGATTAGCGTAAGCTCATCAGCTCATGGTAATCAGCATTGCTCTTTCGTTGCAAAAAGGTCGAGCTTTGAAGTGCATGTAGGTCCTGGGCGACAGATCATGGACCGCTCATATTACATTGGCAAGCTGAGAAGCAAGAAGCAGGAGTTGCAAGCTGAAGTGGATAACATGGTTGAAAAGATCGAGAGTTTGGACAAGCAAAACCAGGCCACAGCTCAGATGGAGCAAAAGTAAGTAAGCGCTATGAATGTGTCTGGCTTTTCTCATGGTTTCAGCAGACAAAGTCAGTTGATGTCCGAGATCAAGCAGCTGAAGCTCGATCTCGGGGACTACAACGTGATCCTGGACAAGGTACCCCTTGTCCGACTGCGATCTCCTTACCACCGCTGCGAGGTAGGTGAATGCAGAGATGGAGATAGAGGATATGAAGCACGAGTTTAGAGTCCTGAAAGAGAGGAACTCGAAAGAGAGGAAAAGGCTTGAGAGATTGTTTCTAGAACGAACATTGTACGTAACTTCTCACGAGCGTTCGTGTTCGTTTGCTACATAGAATCGTAACACAGGAAGGAGAGGCAGGCGAATGACGTAGTTGAGAAGGCACAACTTATAGAGCTGGAGATGGAACGCAAGATTGCAATAGAGGTATGTAGTTATTTGCTTCATGTTCATGTCTCTAGCATGATCTGTAGGCCCCAGAAGCAAAGTTGCAGTACGCGGAGCTTCAGCAAGAGTTCCAAGCACTGGATGCAGAAGTGGAGAGCCTGCAGTGCGTGATAGGCGAAGTTAACTTATCAAACCAGTCGCTAGAACATGTGAGTCCATATTTTATATTTGCTTTCTAAGTTATTGCTATATTGTTGTGCAGAAAATCGCCAAGTCTTCATCGGTGAAACAAAAGGCTGTTTTGCTCATGGAACAGCTCTTGAGTGTGGAGGGGGAGCTGGAAAAGCTCAAGCTGGAGCCCTCATCGCAACTTACAATGGAGGAGGCCAAAGAAGCCCTCTTGTCCAAGGTGTGTTCCTGAGCTGTAGAGCAGAGCTGGATTTTGGTGTCTGCAGATACGGCAAGACGATCTGGAAGTGAAAAAGGCCGAGGAAAAGAGCAAAGAGCTGGAACTGGAAATAAGCAGCCACGAAGCCAAACTTCTGGACGCGGACAATTTTCTATCTGAGCTCAAAGGTCAGTTATGTCGGATGAACTATTAGTACCATCTTATTTGCTTATATGCAGGTGGAAGGATGGAGAAATTCATAGAAATGCAACAGAAGGAGAGGAAGATGCAAGCGTTCATCGATAACTACGACGCCATAAAGCATGACTACGAAAAACGGAATGCGCAAGCCCAAGACAACATAAAGCGCTTGCGGGAACACATTGAACAGGTATTTGGAATTTGAGTTCCTCTGGTGCTCGCGTGGTGACATTTTGCTCTCAGGGATTAGCCGAAACGGAGGGTTACAACGAGTCTCATGCTAACCACGTAAAGAAGTTTGAACAAGTTGAGCATCTTAAAAGTGGTATGCGCTCTCAAGACTGGCGTTTGAGCTAAGAGAGCTTCTTGTTTAGAGCTGGAGCGCCATCGGGAAGAACTGAAGAAGCTAGAAGACTTGGAGGTGAAAACGGATGCGGAGATTTCCAGCACAAAACAGCAAGTTTCGGCACTGGAAGACGAACTTGAGCAGTTTGATCGGCACAGGTGCGTCCGAGCTGATGCCGATGCCAAGTGCAAGGTACATCATTGGTCATACACAGTCGGGGAAACTTGCTTTCGATCATAGGAGCTCGAGTTCGAGAAGGAGAAACTCAAGGACCGAAAGAGCTTCATGGAAGGGCAAGTGAAGGAGCAATTGGAGAAGATACAAATCATCAAGAGCATTCTCGGCGAAAGCGAGCTGCACAAGAGCCTGGAAGAAATGAAGGCGCAGTTGCATTCACTCCTCAAGACCAACCAAAAGCTTCAAGAAGGTAAAGCAACTCGGATTGCTCCAAGTAGTCGGACTGCCTTGTGATCAGACGTTGAAGCCAAGGACCGCGAGCTCAACTACAAGCCGGTGTTGGAGAACATTCGCTTCATGGTTTCGCAGCTAAACGAGGAGCTCAAGAACAACCAGAGGGCTTAACGACGGCTTAACCACTAACGTGCTTGGAGAGATGTGAACTCCATAACCGGAAAGTTCCATAATACATTTCATTCTTTACATTTGTATAGGGTTAGGGCTTTACTTGCCACTTTATAGAGAGTATGGCGGAAGCTCAAAACGGGGCTCCGGAACCATCAGCGGCGACGGCGGCGGCGGAAAAAAAGCCCGATGATCGTCCAAGCGAGTTCGTCATTCCGCCACAGCCGATCAGGCAAGATCAGGTGGAGAATGCAGTGAATTTCCTGTCGCACCCCAAGGTGAAGGGCTCGCCGGTCCTTTATCGCCGCTCCTTCTTGGAGAGGAAGGGCCTCAGCAAGGAGGAGATCGATGAAGCCTTCCGCAGAGTTCCCGTGAGTATTCCATCTCTTATTATACGTCGTCGCATTCCATTTTCGTTTATTTTGATGTATATCCATACCTTTTTCAGGATCCTACAACGACCACGCTTCCGCAGACGACCACCACTACTACCACCGCCGCCGCTGCTCAAGCTCCACCACCACTTGCACCTGCCCCGTTTCCTCCTCACGCAATATCATCAGCTATAACAGCCGTTCCCAGGAAGGGTGCTCGATGGTCGCAGCTTCTTCTCGCTCTGGGCGTTCTCAGTGCGGCTGGAGCTGGAGCGGCACTTGTGTCAAAGGTACCCCCTTCCTTATCTTCGAATGATCGCGTATGCGAGTTTTTGTATTGCAGAACTACGTATTCCCCAAGCTCAAGGCATGGATACGTCACGTCGTCCTGGACGAGGACTACAAGGTGAAGCCTGTGAAAGCAGAGCCCGCCGTTGAGTCCGATTCTTCCAAACTGGCGGCTGCAGCCATGGAGTTGGCGGCTGTTTCGAAAGAGCTCATTGCATTCAAGGCGGAAGGTATTTCTATAATTCTGATGTATATGGAGTGAATGTTCTCCCAGACCGGAAGCACATGGAGGCTTTGATCAAATCGCTGGAAGCTAGAGACGAGCAACTCAAATCAACCCTCGACACGTTCATCCAACTTCAAAAGTCGAGGCCCGTCTCGCCAGTCTCCAATGCCAATGCTAATGCATACAGAGGTATACCGTAGAAACATTTGCGACGTTAATAACGATACATCTCTGTTTCCAGGCACTGTGTACCAGGGATCCGAAGATGTTAAGGTGAATGCTTGGTTTTAAGTCGTTGCGAGTACATTCTTTAACCTGATCTGTTCAGCAGCTATCCAATGGTGGACTCGGAAAATTCTACTCGAATGGACCAGGTAACGTCCTTCCATGAAATTTATGTCGCTGATTATTCACCAGGTGCTTTGCCGGTGTCCAATTTTGCTACTCATGTAAACCGAGGTACGTAGCTCTCTCTCGCAGTATATAAACACAATTGTACTTCAGGTTTCCAGTACCAAGGATCCGAGCATGTTAAGGTAAAATGCTTCGTCTGAATTCTGCTCTAACCTTGGCATATATTTGCCAGCTCTCAAATGGTGGGCCTGGAAACATCTACTCCGACTTGACGCCAGGTATTCGTGTTTCAATAGCTTAGCACCGCCTTGACGTTGTTAAGGTTTTGCAGACGGGCCATCAACTGCTCCTGCGACCACATCCCCTTCTTACATGGAGGTACCTTCATTCCAGCTGAAATTTATCATGTGTCTGATCATTTTCAGGTGATGGCAATGTTGGAGAGGGGTGAAAAACCGCCGGGAATTCGTGTAAGCTCTTTTGATTTTCCTTGTAATTACTTGCTTGGTTTTTGCAGGAAGTGAATGACAAGCCGCCGGTTGCCAACCAGGTACCATCCACTGCAAGGCTTGAGCCGAAACCAAAGGTGCTACCACTCCCGTCGGTTCGGTGTTGACGTAATTAACTCATTCCTTGCAATCTTGCAGCCTTGGGAGAGGGGTCCAGTTCAACCGAGTGAACCATGGTGGCAAAAGAAAGAAGCGAACGCCATCAAAATAACTGAGATCGAAGACGAGCGAGTACCATGGCAGCCACCACCCGTGCCAAGAGCAAAAATCCCCGGAGTGGAGGCGGCCATTCGTCCAAGGCCCAAGTCGCCGGCAGTAGGCCAATCTGCATCGTACAAATACCAGGACGAGGACGCGAGCTCTACACCTCCAAGCTACTTGGCCGGAGCTGTTCAAGACGTGACGATGAACCAGACCATTGCAGAGGTTGTTCAAGGCGTGAAGTCAGAGGAATCGACGAATTCTAGCCATCACGAGCTCAAGATGAATCCAGAGGCGGGTCCGCAGGAAGTGAAGGTGAGTTCGGACTATCCTGGAGACGTGAAAATGGCTTCCATGAGCTCAAGCTACCGGGAAGAGGCGAAGATGAGTTCGAGCTATCCCCAAGATGTTCAAGACGTCAAGGTTACCTCCGCACAGCCTGTTAATGGGACGGGAAGCTACTCGGACTCGGAGGTGAAGTCTGAGTTGAGTTTCAGCGAGAGCAGCGGCAAGCAGCACCTTGACGAACCGATGGCAGAGGAATTTGGTGGTAGCAGCTCCGGCCATGGTGCCGAAGACAAATCTGTACCCGAGGCTTAATCATGTCTAGCTTTTGAGCATGAAACCCACTCACTGTGAATGCATCAAGCACCGCTTAGTTTTAATTAAAATAGGTGATGCATTCTATCCTTTCATCTAGATTGGCGATGGCAGCTGAAGCCGGTGGACCGCTGCTTTTGCCTTCTCCTCCGGAGTCGGACTGGTGGGACAAGAAGACCCTCTCGGGGCCTGTGGTAGTGAGGAGGGATGGAGTCTTCCAGATGTTCTACTATGGACGTGGAGGCGATGAGTGGAACTTGGGAGTAAAGCCTTTCAATCCGTTTGTGCCTACGGGACGCATTGGAATGGCCACAAGCAATGATGGACTTGCCTTCCAGCGCTTCCGAGGAGCACTTCCTGGCGGTGCGCTCATGGACCCGTCTAATGATCCCTCCGCATTCGATGCTGTTCACGTCGGAGTCGGCGATGTGGTTGCACGGGATAATGGCGAGTTGTGGATGTACTACTTTGGTGGAGGAATGGAGCAACTCCCACTTCCCCTTCCAGGCAGTGGTGACACTCTTTTCCGTGGCGTCAGGCTCCAAACCGGGCTTGCCATCTCTCGTGACTGTGGGCTTACCTTCGAACGGGCGGCAGGCGGCGAGCCCGTCCTCTGCACCGGCAGTGAACCCAACGCCTGGGACCGGAACGGTGCCTCATGGCCCAGAGTAGTGGTTCCCCGTCCCGGTGGCAATGATGAATGGCTCATGACGTACCACACTCGGGAGAGTGCGGGCTTCTTTTCGGCTGGGCTAGCAACCTCGGTTGACGGTGTAAGCTGGAGAAAGAGGGGCAAGATCATTGGACCTGGCAAACCTGGTTCTTGGGACGAAGCCGGCATCTCTGTTCGTCACGTTGTCCGACTCAACGATGGTAGCTATGCCATGTTCTATGAGGGGTCTAACAATACTTTCAAGTTTGCCATCGGGCTGGCCACTTCAACGGACGGCGTGTCGTGGGTTAAGGACGAGCATTGTGGCGATGAACCCGGAGGTCCTGTACTCACAGCTCGGGAGAACGCGTGGGACAACTCCATCGTGGGCACACCGTACGTGCTCCAAATGGATGACGGTAGCATGCGCTTGTACTACCTTGGGGTCAGTACCTCTGGCGTGCTCGGGATAGGTATTGCCTTGTCGGACGGAAGCAACTTTCGCAAGTGGACGCGATGAATGATAGAGTTCAATCAAACCTGGGTAGTAATATCACTCCAAGCCTTCGAGGTATAGGTCCTTTCCATTTTGTGAAGTTAGTGCTAGTAAGCTTGAGGAGTGACACCTTCACCACCGCACCTTGTCACCAAGCACACTCCTTAATGTACGTGAAAACAATGGAAATATGGAGAGTTCAACTGTAACTACGTCCCCGATGATGGCTTTGTATTATTTGTAGGCATAATTCTGCTTCTTCTTGTAGCTCTTGTGCCTCCACTTCCAAATGGAGAAATAATACACTAAGAGTAAAGGATCTGCATGGGACTCTGCCTTAAGAAAATAGCATCTGCATGGGACTCTGCCTAAAGAAAATAGCAGCCCATTCCCGGCCCACAAGTTGAAGAATAGAAGCGACATGATGAAGTGAAAGGAAAGCTTTAGCCCCGGACTGTAAAAACTAGGTGAAGCTATAGCTCCTAATAAACCTTTTTTTTACTTACAAATCGATCAAATTCAATGGGCGGATTATTTGTGCACCCTTTTGGCTATGGTGTTTTTAGGGTTCTTGAAGGCTTTAGGGTTTGCTTGAGAGCGAGAGAAGGATGGCGTTTACGCAGCGGGTGCACGAGCACTACAAGAGCTTCGTCGAGAAGGTGACGAGCCCGAGGTCTGTTTCGGCGTTCCAGGAGAAGGGCGTCCTCACGCCCGCCGAGTTTGTGCAGGCGGGTGACAACCTGGTTGCCATGTGCCCTACCTGGTCATGGTGAGTATCATTTCCGTTCTAGTCTTGAAGCTCTAACATGTTTCTCTCAGGGAGAGCGGCGATCCAAACAAGCAGAAAGCCTACCTTCCCAAAGACAAGCAGTTCCTGATCACACGAAATGGTAATGTATATTCAACCGAGAGCCTTATGTCGAGGGCTGAGTTCATCATATATTGCAGTCCCGTGCCTCCGTAGGGCGGTTGCCGTGGAAGAGGAGTACCAAGCCGCAGGCGGGGAAGTGCTACTAGATGGAGAGGATGACGATGGCGAGGGCTGGTTGGCTACTCACGGGGCTCCTCAGGGTCCAAAGAAGGAGGAGGAAGCTGTACCCAGCATCGAGGATGCCGATGTAGCTCACAGGCCGGAGATCCGCATCTCGGACGACGCTTACGCTGGAGGCAAAACCGACGAAGAATACATCCCAGACATGGCGGACTTCGATGGCACAAACAACGTTGTTCGTCGCGAGGGGGTAACTTACTATGCTGTTCATCGCGGGCAGGGTGTTATAATCACGTCCTTTTGCAGGAGGATGTCCCGTATTTGGTAGCTCACGAACCCGACGATGACAACATTCTACGCACCCGCACATACGATGTGAGCATAACGTAAGTATCTCGTATTATTCCTCGTCGCCGACTCTGATTTATTCCTTTTCAGGTACGACCAATACTTCTCGACACCCCGAGTCTGGCTGACGGGCTACGACGAGGTGAGCTCCATTGTGTTTGACCTAGGTCTCGTTTTGCTAACCACAGAGATAACCACAGTCGCGCATTCTGTTGGACCCGGAGCTCGTCTACGAGGACATCAGCCAAGACCACGCGAGGAAGACGGTAAGCAGCGTTGGTTTGTCCCTTTGCCCAAATGTAACGGGTGATGGTGCTCGCAGGTGACGATCGATAGTCATCCACATATGGCTGGGAAGCACGCCTCTGTGCACCCCTGTCGTCACAGCGCCGTCATGAAAAAGATCATCGACGTTCTCGTGTCGAAAGGCGGCGAGCCCGAAGTTGACAAGTGAGTCCACATCTTTTTCCTTTCACCAGTTGTTCAACTCTTTTCCCCAGGTATATCTTCCTCTTCCTCAAGTTCATGGCGGGCGTTATACCGACGATCGAGTACGACTACACCGTGGACTTTGACCTCGGAGCCTAGTGAACTACACACCATACCATGATTCCCATTCATTCCTCGTCTATGTAAAAATAAAAACTATGTACAGCGATTTCACGTATCAACAAAAACTACTATCATATCTATGATGAAATGTTATGGTTTGCTCTAAAGCATGTTGTATTAAATTCATGTTTTGGGTGTTTATTGAGGCCAAATTATCCAAATGGATCCAATATCCAGCCCAGCGTACAGCTCTACGGTGAAATATTCGCATTTGGACGTGAAGTTGGTCGAGACCACGTGGAAACTGCGGGCCGCGCTTGACATTCAAGCGACTGGGCTTTGATGAGTGTCTCTAGAAGATGAGAGTTGACTTGAGAGCATACGACCTCCACTAGCCGCAGCATGGGTGAAGAAGCCAAGCTTCGGCGGCGAGCTGCTGCCGCTTCCATGGAATCAATGACCTTGGCTCTCGTCGCAGTAGCCTTGTTGCTGCATTCCACGGCAGCATTTCCCCTCTGCAACAATCAAGGTGAGCTTCAAACTCGTTTCCGAATTTCAGCACTGTGGTTCTTCTTCGTTCTCCAGAGATTCCCAGTAACAACGTTGGATCCCTCACCTTCTGCTCGGACTACTCTGGAACTGGATGCTGCAGCAGAGACACGGATGCTTCCATCGCTTCCCAATTCCGATCAATGAACATTTCCAGCCCCACTTGTGCGACTTATGTCAAACAAGTCCTGTGTGCGGTATGTTTCTCTCTTACTCGGACTGCCGACGACCTTGTCAAACTCCCTCCTGCAGCAATGCGACCCCTCAGCAGCGGACTTGTTCGGGGGAAGATCTGTTCCGCTCCTGTGCAACTCCTCCAGCTACTGCTCGGACTTGTGGACGTCTTGCCAGGGCGTGAGCATCTCCAACTCGCCGTTTGCGCCGACCTTGATCGGAACCGGACAGCCACCCGGTTCGAGGCTATCGGGTAAAGCAAGCACCAGCCAAACTCTCGCAGCACAGTGGCAGACGGGAAGCAACTTTTGCAGCTCTCTGGGCTCCTCCAATACTTCCGACAATGGAGATTTGTGTTTCAGCGGTGGCAAGTATGAGTTCCCAGAACCTGTGGCGGATACTCCACCTCAAGGTCTCTGCCTCGACCAAGTTTCGCAGGACGGCTACATTGGTATGGTTCCTCATCCCGATGGTTCGAACAGGGCCTTCCTGGCTACACAACAGGGACATGTGTACTTGGCTACGCTCCCGGAACAGGGTTCCAAACGTCCATTATCCGTAAACAAGCAGACACCTTTCTTGGATATAAGCAACTTTGTTACGTTCGACCGGGAGTTTGGACTCCTGTCCATAGCCTTCCATCCGGACTTCACAAAGAACGGTCGATTCTTCGTTTCATACAACTGTGACAAGCAACGATGGGCTGGCTGTGGTACTGGCAAGTGCACTTGCACTGCCGACGTTGGGTGTGACCCTTCTCAAGTTCAGAATGGTGATGGTAGTCTTCCCTGCCAATACTCGAGTGTCATCTCTGAGTTCGTTGCCGGAAATTCGACCGTCTCACCTGCTGAGGTACCAAAGAGGTCCTTTTCTTGCTTTGTATTGCTGATACACACGTCCTTGTTTACAGGCTGTGGTTGCGGGGCCTTCTGAGGTAAAAAGAGTTTTGACAATGGGCCTACCATACACGACGCATCATGGTGGCCTTATTCTCTTTAGCCCAGCAGATAAATATCTGTATTTCATGATGGGAGATGGTGGCGGAACTGGAGATCCATTCAACTTTGCACAGAATAAAAGGTCGCTGCTTGGCAAAATACTTCGTCTTGATGTCGACAAGACCCCTAGTAAGCAAATCATGTTTCGCTTGCTCGTAGTTTACTCACTCCTTTTAACTTGCAGCTGATCAGGAAGTGACTTCTTTGGGGTTGTGGGGGAAATATTCAATTCCGGTTGACAATCCTTTCGTGAAAGAGAATGGTTCTCGTCCAGAGATTTGGGCATTGGGTCTAAGAAATCCCTGGCGTTGCAGCTTTGACGTAATGAGACCAGAGTACTTGTACTGCGCAGACGTGGGACAGGTATGGTTTCATAAAAATCGTGATAGGGTATGACCGGATGCATTACAGATTTTGTACGAGGAGGTAAACTTGATCTCCAAGGGAGGGAACTATGGTTATAGAACTTACGATGGTTTCAACTTCACTGGCAGAAACACCAGTGTTATAGACCAACCGATATTTCCCATTGCGACATATTTCCACAACGAGGTGAACAAGCAGCAAGGATCGGCATCGATCATTGGTGGCTACGTCTCACGCTCTGTCGAAGACGCTTGTGTATACGGAAGGTATATATTTTTTTTTACTAGAAGCATTTCGTGGTTGAGCTGATGTTCTTGCAGATATCTCTTTGCTGATCTCTACGGAGCAAATATGTGGTCCACAGTCGAGGACCCTGTGAGCAGTGGGAACTACACGACGACCGCAGTAAGCTTCACATGCTCGGCAACCTCAGCAATACCTTGTAAGCTAGTACGAGGTAGCAAACTTCCTGAGGTCGGGTTCGTATTCGCCTGGGGTGAAGATAACAGCAGAAATGTGTACATTCTAGCCACTGAAGGTGTATTTAAGATCACCAGCCCAGACAAATGCGGCTTCTCTTGCACCAAAAAGCTTCCGGCTTCTGCTCAAGTGCCGGCACTAACACCGATCCCAGCTCCCGGAGCCCAAGCACCGCGTTCCTCCAAGGCCTCGTCTACCATGGCCCCAGCATGGGCTCTACTACTGCTGATGCTAGCAGCGCTACTTGGACTATAGCAAGTTAACATTTTACCTGTCGAGTTGTATTATATGCAAATACTTCACTTTTCTGCATCATGCGAGTAGACCAGATCTACTGGAAGCAGCTGATGGTTCTCTACTCTTTCTGAACTTCTCAGACTCTGCACAAGGTTGGAAAATGTTGATGAGAGGCGCCTAAGGGGTCCTTGAGCCTGTTGCATGTCCTGGAGGTCGTGACTATAATACGTCGATGAGTGCCTTCGAACTGATACCTCCTGTTGTTTCCTCATCTCAAGATCGCAAGAGTGACGCCGAGTAGGAAGGGAGGAGGTTGGGTACACCTGTGGTAAGTTTATCAAACCGCTGATGGGTAAACCCGCTTCTTCTTCTAGTCGACGCTCCCTTCCTTGGCCCCATACCAAGAGGTAAAGCCCAACTATTACAACGATGCCTCCGAGAACACTGCAATCATTTTATCATTCGGTAACCCTTACACCGCATTAATTTACCTTCCCAAATGCAAGTCCTCTTTCAAAAAGACCATACTGAAGAGCGCCGTGAAGATTGTCTCAATGGGCTGATAAGCCGCAACAGTGACAGGCCCACCCACGAGAACTCCCCATGCCTGTATGGACGAAACAAGTCCCGAAGCAACAGTTCCCTGGAAATGAATATTTGAGCACCGGATGTAACGTTTAACGCTCGCTTAACTGCGTACAGAATTGTGAGAGCTTCCGAGGGCGATGATAGTTTCCAAGTCTTCCAGTCTCGCTCGTATACAACTCCAAGTAAAGTAATCTGGAGAGTACTGGAAAAGCAAGTGTATGCAGCAAATGATACAGGAGCCGAGTGCTTGTCCAACAGTGGAGACTGCAAAGCAAGTTTGTTTGTTTTTTCTTTCTTCAGTAGCAGCAGCAGCGACGTGATGATACCTGCAATATGAGAAACCCACCGAAGGCCACGCATGAGACTGTGAGAAGCACTGCACCAATCTGCCATGAGGCGAACTCAACATGTACTTGGCCAAAAAGATTAAGAGAGGCCTTCCCGTTAGTAGCTGAAGCATGGTTCTTAACCGATGTTACTGAAATGTTGCTCCCAATGACAACTGGCCCTCTGTATACGGAGAGGATTAAGGAGCCACAGAGCCCCAGAAGAGCTCCAGCGACTTTCGCCTGGCCGTCCCTTTGTTTCCAGTTAACCCGTTCGATCCTAGACAATTTGTTATCAACATGAAGACCCTTCAAACCGTACCTGAAGATCGTAGCCATGACGAATGTAAACACGGGTGTAGAGTTTCTCATAGCCGAAGCGAAGATGGCAGATGTATACTTCAGTCCTATCAAGTAGCATACTTGATTAACCGTGACACTGAGAATGAAGATGCATCAGAAAAAAATGGTGGAAAATCAGAAAGATGGTGAAACGTCACCCGAGGAAGCCGAGGCAAAATAAGTAAACCAATGTTTTGAAGTCGTGCCACTCTCTCCTGCAGAAAACAATAGCATGCTTCGTAATTAAAAGAAGTATACATACTTCTCCCGAATAAACGCTATTGTGCCAAGCACAACGGTGGCAATACAATTGCGGTATAAAGTGAAAGCCAGAGGATGTGTGCCGCCATTGAGAGCTATTCGAGATAAAATCTCAAAACCTGCAAAGCAAATCTGCGCAAGCACAAGGTAGGCATGCAGCTTCTTGTGTGGTGATAAGCTATAATCCCACGTTAAGTTATAGAGACGATGAAACATGTCTAAGAACTTGTGAAGAAAAAATGAAGAAAAATGTTCCACCACTGGATAGCTCGGTGACCAAGCGGCAGCTTATTGCCTGCAGAGGTTGACACCAAGAGGAGCTTTATATGCAATATGACAATGTGCATTTTCGTTTTAGCAATGAAGAAGAGGGGGCCAGGGGCCCGTCTATGTAACAGGTTTCTTCCAAGTTGTAGTACCCTGGGACCAAAGCTGGGGTTTTCTAAGGGGATCAAACATTGAGCTCTAGCCACATAGTTCATTCTAAGGTGATGAGCTTGCCATGCAGC
>LDJE01095528.1:0-14461 GCA_001021135.1 Selaginella kraussiana
CACCAACGGTTAGGGCATTTCCGAGTATATATGTCGCTTCTGCGAAAAGCCATCAGCTCTGCCGTAGTGTCGGCTGTCACCTGAGCTGTGTAAGTGTATTGCCACTGTATAAAATAAATGGATTCACAAACCACCTCCATGTTCATGTTTCTCCGATGTTTAGCCAGCCGTAAGCAAAAACAACAACTCGTCCAAGTAATGAGTATCTGAGCGACGATGAACCAGCAAAACATGGATAAATCACATGCTCAAAACATGGATAAATCACATGCTCAAAACCTGTGGGTATTGTGTTGCCAAAAGGACAAAGCCGCTCAAATCGAGCGGCTCGATCAACATGCACAATCTAATCTACTCATGTGACCTTGATATTAATTTATTGGGAAGGAACTGCAGTCAATAAGAACAGTGTCATATTTGGGAATGGCATATGGACGAACGTAAGTTTGCATAATTCTTTTTTCCACCTGCTTCTACCAGCATTTTTTATAGAAGCCCGTGATACATGTTTTTGTTCAGTGTTTTTTGAAACTCCACCATTGCATCAAACTGGGTAATCGGCTGCTTGGCAGCCAGAAATTACAAGAACAATAACAAAGGACCATATGAACCACTTAGGACTCAATCTCAGATACTATCGGCACCTGAGAAGGCCGGAGCTGGCAAACGACGTTTCCCTGAATATAAGATGAAGTACGTCCATCCCGTACTTCTGGTTAATCGTGCGCCCTCCATGTAGGAAGAGCATCAAAGCAGAAGGCAAATGACAAAAGCATAAAACAAATGTACCCACCGGAAGTCACAGATTGCAAGAAATATCAGGAATCAACAGCTGGAGCTCCAAACACGTAGCCTTTAGAAACGTGACTTCATTCCCATCCCACTAGCTCAACATACATACTAGCAGTATCTTAGGGAGCTTGTTTATTTGCAATGAATGTCTCAATGGTCGTACTTGTAGAACGTAAGATAAAGAATGCGAAGCATCTTAGAAAATTTCAACGCACACAGATAGCAATAACATGGGCAGCATTACTCACAAGCACGAAAAGTAGTGGTGCCTGTTGCAGTCCCTCCCGACCCCACTGCCTGGAAAATCAAGCAAAGATGGAGACAGACCCGTGAGCCCATGACACTAGTGAAGACAAGTGTGCTCGAAAGGACACCAAAAAACACACCAGTTTAATTTACGTTGTTCTTCAGCACAAGTTCTGAACTCTGAGTTCCAAAAACACTCCCTCGGAAGAAAAAAAACATTGAAGAAAAAAAAGACTGACCAACTCGTGTTCTCATGCTTAGACCAATGCTGCATAAATGCTTCAGGATGGATCACATCCTGAAAAAACTGGTAACTAGCATAACTGGCCGGCTCCGAAAGGCTGGGAACAAAGCAGCAGTTGCCTTGCAAAAAAGTCCCGGAGCAGCAGCCAGTTGCTATAAAAACCTGTTTGTGTTGATCTACCAAGCAGCAAAGGTCGAACCTGAGGAGCTGGAAAAACCACCAAAGAGACCTTCCGGCTCTAAAAAACATGACGTAGATGAAAACCAGTACGCTATACGATAGCTTCTTCTCGATGGTCGCCGGCGTTGTCAAAGAAATACCACCCCGCCATAGTTGTTGTTACAGTATACTGTTATTCTCCTGCTTCAAGACAGTCATTAGGTCTAGAAGGTGACCGTCTTGAGAAAGTCGCGTATAGTTTGAACGAGGACCTCTGAAGTCACGGTGCATCCTTCGTCCATCTGTCACAACTCAAACAAACTCAATAGAATGCTAGAAAATTCAAGCAGGACTACCTCTGCTGTGAAAGTGAAGTCATGAACAGTGTCCGAAAATGACAAGGCACTAGCGTTTACGATCACCAGCTTGAGCTTCTCGATCTCTGCAAGGCATTTCACCAACAGTCCCTTGCGTTTCTCGCAGTGCACTCGAACCAGCACGTTCTTGCCCATGATCCGAGCTTCGATTTCCGGAGGGTGGAAGTCATCCTCAGAAGCACAAGGTGTCTGTGGGCCAGTTGGATCATCATGGCTGCCACCGTCTTGAGGAACAACCGACTTCTTGCAATAGGCTACGGATTGAACTCCCTTGTTGGAAACATGATCCTCAAGCGACTTGAGTCTGTCTTGAAGTGTCTTGACATATTTGATAGCGTCTCCCAACACGGAGGCCTTATCCATCTGAAAATCCATCCGAAAAGTCTTAGACATAAAAATGCAAACTCAAAGCTCGTACCTTCTTTAATCCCGGAACGATGGCAGATAGAGCAATAAATCGCTGGCTCAGCTTCTCCCGTCGTTTCCTCTCAGCCATTATGTGATCAAGTGTGTGTCCCGAAGGCTTGGACTGAGGGGAAGGCAGCTTTGCAGGTGTGGACTCATGTTTCATCACACCTCCGAAGCTAGAACCACTGTCTATGGACTTTGTCAGACTATCCACGACTCGATAGTCGCACAAGGAGTTGTCTTGAACCACTGAACCGGGTGAACCGTGAGCATTTGGTGTTTGGGGTGCAACTGCTTCGTAAGCTTCGTCCTGAAGCATGGGAAGTGCAGTTCCAAGGAATGAGGAATGGTACTGCTGCTGCTTGTGCTGAAAATGAAAGCCTTGCTTGGATTCCTCCACAAAAACTGGAAGAACCGAAGTGTTGTATTGATGTTGCTCCCAGTTGTTTGGTTTGAACAGCTTTGCTGGACGTTCATAGTTGACATAATTGTCCACACTCCTTCGATTTGTGGCTGCCCCTTGGACTTTGTAACCAGCTGAAGCTGCGGCTCTGTGGAGATCGTTTCCTTGCCAGTTGATAAGTGGTGGAAGATGATCAGAAGTGGGTGTGGATATGCTTTCGAGCTGGTGGCCGAAACTTGAATCCTCGTATCCCTGAAACAAAACATTTGGAACATGAATTAAATTTGAAAGACTTATGTACCAGTTCAGACAGCCAATGCATAGCTCCCGTTTCCATTTTCATCATTTCGATGTGCTCGTTTCTGTAAACAATTTATACGTCAGGGAAAACCCGGATAAATCTGTGACTACCTTTGGAACAAAATGAGGTAGAATTCTGCAAGAAACCACACATACATAAGTCAGAAATCGGAATTTTTGGAAGCAACATTGAGCTTACCAGAGGCAGAAAGTTTAGTAGAATCTATGAAGCACTTGCTGGTCTCAAGAATCAAAATACCACTCCTGGACTCTGAAACGATAATTCAGAATACAACGTCGTCAAGATGTATACCAAAAATCGTATGTGGTATTCATACCTCAAGCCGCAGTGCTTGTAGCCTTCTGCCAGCATCCGAAAGGCTCGTTAAAGTGAGGGTCTTATGGAAGAAACAAGCTCCTTCAAGGACACCTGTCCTTAGGACTGTCCTTGGACGCATTGTGGGCGTCACCTCCGTTGATTAATTGGACCCACGTTGTCAATTTGTTCAATATATAGATTAATGGGCCCATTACAAATTCTGGTCGACAGATCCTTTTCACACGCATTGGCATGTTGGTTTTTCTTGTTTATATGCTTGGCTTGGCTTGTTTGCGCCTCCAAACAAACAGTATAGATGGCTCATATAATCTAGAAATGAACAAAACTTGACTTGGGACAGATTTCTTCCGTGTAAAGATTTGAAAAACCCCGGTTTTTCTATAGCTTCGTTTGCATAGTTGATGGAAATCTGGTCTACAAATTACCGTCAATCCAGGCTTAAATCAAGCAGTGCAGCAAAGCTTCATTTGTCGCGATGCATATTGCCACTTCATATTCACGTGATGTCTCCTGTACTAAAAGTATTTTGATACGATAAGTTCACTCAAACTTATTCTTTAGGTCGGGCCGGGCAAGGTTTTTCTCGTATCATATTTCCTTAGGATGGCAAAGATATTAGTATAATCATCACACATCATACATGAAAGACGTCTAATCTTTGATTTCGTTTCACAATCTCTTAAACAGTTCAATCACGACAAGCTTGAAAGATTATGAAAATCGGCAATTAATTGCAGCAAACAAAATAGATGTCCACCAAAATAAAAGATAGACGTGAGGTCCTTATCGATCTCACACAGCCCATGATTTTGGAAAAGAACAGGCCTTTTTGCTGGACGAATTCTAGAGGTGCATTTGCATTTCCATGCAAAGTATATCACATGTTTCATGGCACTTGGGTGGATACTCTTCCCATCTTTTTCCTCGAAAATGCCACGCCCGGATCCAGAAATGCTCTTGCACTACCTGAGTCAGTGCTTTTTAACTCTAGTATTATTCATCACTAACAATGCTCACAGTTCGTGTTGCGTGAGCATGATCGCAAGATGGCATGAGCTGATTGATCATTTCAAGTAAACTACCAGTATTTGCCCACTTGAAGCTTTGTATACCACCGTTTGCCCACTTGAGGCTTTCATAAGAAGCGGCATCTCGTTAGTTCAACATGATTTCCATCATCCGGACTTTTTAAAAATATAATGAAAAAAGCAATCACCGACCTCTTCAAGGAATAGAGAACACGTCCATGGTTGCTGACAACACTTGATATAATTTTCAAACAGCGGTTACCAGTTGCAACAATGACTTAACGTGTGAGCTCCCATGTTGACGGATTGGCTGTTGTGTTTCTAAAGGCCATCAACCTTTATTCTTCTGGAAGAATAACTGTATGCACGAAAAGATTGCAACAAGACTTCCTTCTGGCGAACTAATTCTTCATTTTAAAGCAACTTGTCTTGCCAAGGTTGCTCATTTTCAGTGTGGTAGAACCGATATCTGCTTCACCATTAGCTACTCTTTTTTTTCTGGTCAACATTAGTGTGCTTCTGGATGCCGGGGAGTTTCCCAGAAAGTATCATCATCTTTAGTGACGGTCATGTCAAAAGATTGCATGTATAGGTGTATGCTCTCAATTCTAACGTTTTGAAAGGAAAAAAAGTACTTGGCACTTTAGATGCCTTCTACATACCCTTTAGTGAAATACGACGTAGTGTCATCGTACTTCCAGGAAACACAGTGGGTATCTAAAACACTATTACTTCAGTAAACGCAGTCGGTGATAGAAGCCTAGAAGGCGTTGACACGCTGCAGATAAGCACGGCAAAAAAATAACTTGGGGGACAAGTCAAAGTTAACTTGGGGTTTAAGCAATTACTTAAAGAGCGGTGCTTAACATTAGGGCTCCTTTGGTCGGCAATGAAATCAAACGGAAGGATCCAGCAACTAGCAGCAGCAGCAGCAGGAATCTCGTCTTCATACTAGCAGTAGAGGAGCAATAGCTCTTCCAGTACAAGATGTGCCCTGGGAATTCACTGCGAGTGGCGGCGATGGCTCACATGTTCAAGAAGAAGCGGCCTCGCGAGGAAGAACAGAGCGAGTATTTCGAGGAAGACGTACTGGTAGGTACCGTGGTAGACCATGGTAATGCCATGCTGAGTAGCACCAAGTTGAGGAAGTTGGACGCTGCCGACCCAGGTTTCAAAGTAGTTCATAAGGTCTTCCTCGATGGGATGGGAATGGGGATATCCCCTGATGGGACGGGAATATCCTCCGTAGTTACGAGTATCTACAAGGTAGACTATACGGACGCCGTCGGTAAGGCCCGTGTGGAGTCCTTCAGGAAACGTAGGTGCATCACCCAGGACGCCCGCGGTGACGCCGACATCCAGGGCGTGTGGTATGGTTGCAGCAAAGAGGAGCTTTTGAGCATAGTTAACCACGGTTTTGGAGTTCCCAAGAAGTCTGACTATGGTATAGGCGTATACCTCTCGCCCATACGGTCTCCATCGTTGAGGTAGGTATTTTTTCGCTGGTTTTTTTTCTAGGAAAAGTTTGATTTTGCGTTATATTTCAGTGCTGCAGGAGCAGATGTTGATGACAAAGGCGAGCAGCACTTGTTGTTGTGCCAAGTTATCCTCGGAAAGCGCGAACTCGTCGAGCGCGGTTCAACCCAGTTTCACCCTTCCAATGAAGCGTACGATACCGGCGTCGACAACTTGGGGAACCCTAAACGTCACATTGTGTGGAGCACGCACATGAACACCAACATACTTCCCGTGTACGCGATCAGCTTCAAGCTACCACGGTCGCGTGGTAAGCTTCGACGTACCTTACCACGAAAGCATATACTAACCACGCATGGTTTGCACTTGCAGAGACGCCCATGAAGAATGTCGGCATTCCTCGTACCATGGGCTGCTACAGCCCCCGTGTAAAGGTATGTATTTTGTGATTGTTTTTGAGTCGTAGTAAACTTGGAGTGCAGCATCAGCTTTCCGGAGGAACATCAACCCCGAACTACGGTTCGCCAAGGACGCAGCGTCCTTCCCCTGGGCAGGCTATTCCAAACCCTAAGCTGTTTTCGCTCTTGGAGCCCCAGCTTCCACCTTCGGACATGCAGCTGCTGCTGCAGCATTACGCAGATTACAAGGTAGAGTAGACCCTAAATCCTGGTTAGTTTAGGGTTTAGAAGCCCTAAACCCTATTTTCGTTCTTTTTTTCCGTGCTTGACAATCAAACAATACAGAATGGGAAAATTCCGCTCGAAAAGCTTTTGGGCATGCTTAGAACCATTGCTGGAGATTCCACTCTGAGGAAGATTCAAGAGCAGGTGCTTGGCGGTGGCCGCAACAACTTGCTTTGCTATGGATTCTGCCAGAACGTCAACAAGAAGATGCGTTGCGCTTGAAACATCGTTGTTTCATTTTCTTTCACGCGATTTTGGGGGGGATTTCTCCGCTAATGTTTACGACAGGCTTTTGTTTGATTTTCTATGTTGTGCTCTATAACCACCCTCGAGAATTAGTCTATACAAACTTTAATATCATGGATAAAAGTTTGCGTGCAGGATGACGTGGATAATGCACTTACGTGGAGGATGACGTGGAGGATGCGCAGTTATCTAAACAAGAGGATAACATCGAGGCCACATCACAAGGAACTGCGAAATTATGGGGCTTCATTTTGTGTAGCTAACGTTCTCTTTGTATTGAATTTTTCAAGTCAATTAAAATCATTCATTTAAACTATTACAGTATAGAAGACGCCGACCCTCGTGATGAGGTTTTTCTCACCATGGTGGAGGGCGCACATGGAAAAAAACATCAAGAAGAACAAGGATTAACCTTACGGTGCTGATCTTTGTTCTGGCAACAAGTCCAACGAACTTTTGTGCGGGTGACAATGAAGTAGAGGAGAGCCTGTATATCAAAATTTAAAATATTATTCACAACTATAAACTGTCGTACCCGGCAATATTCTTGTCCGAGTTCTTCTCTCCATGCTCTGCATTAGGTTCAGCTAAATAGCCCCCAGCAACATCCATGTTGGAGTTTTTTTCTCCATAATCTGGACTAGGTTCAGCTAAATAGCCCCCGTCAGTATCCATGTCTGAATTCGACTCTTCGGGATCCGCAATAGGTTCAGCTAAATAGTCCCTCCTACAAGTAGAGGATTCCCGTTTACGTCTGTAGAAAAGAACGTACGCAGAACTAGACCGTATCCGCTCCTCGTGGTCGTCAGTAACAAAGCTGTCGCTAAAGCTAACCCACTGGCCCTCACACTTTGCAGATGCAGTGTAATGTCCGAATCCCAGGGTTCCAGAGTGATGGCTCACAGCATACAGCTCGTAAAGGTGCGTCTCTTGTGGTGTGTACTCTCTCATATCTAGGCCATCCATTGGAAACTCGACCAATGTCTCCAGCTTGTTTCTTGTAGAGCGAAACCTCTTCAAATGCACAACCAGGATCTCAGGCAACCTCCAAATGTCCATCTTCTTAATAGCCTGGCGATGCTCTTTACAAGTTGGGCAGTACCACATGTCGTTACTTCCCAAAGGTTCTTCTTTGACGAACATGTTTAAGCATGTATAAAGAGACACGGGTTTCTCTTCTTCATGTGGCAATTTCATTTTCTGCTGTTTCAAAAATGCTGGAGCAAGATTTTCCAGACGTTGAATATCGTAGGCTTTTAAACCAATGGCTGACCATTCCACCCTTAAGTCTATTATACTATGTGTGGCAAATCCTGAAGGGAGCGGTAGATCTGGATCTATCTCTTGGTTACACCCCCCATTTTCTACGTACAGTCTGAAAAGTTGATGTACCTCGTTCATTCGCTCTACAACCATTTCCTTCTTTAACCACACAATCTTTTTGTGGATCAAATCATACAGCTCCTCACCCATGGTGATCCCTTCTGGTAACCTTGTATAAAATGGGCATCCAATTGGTGACTTGAGCAAATACAACCCCTCCTTCTTTTCATGGCACACCTCAACCACCGGCATTTTGTCGTTGGCCAAAATGAATACAGCCAATGTATCATCTGCTTTAATACTCTCGAGTTCAGTAGCTCCTGTGAATGACTTAAAAATTGTGTTGTGGAATATCTCTACCACCCTGATTATTTTGTCATCCCCAACGTTGCATGCCTTTTTTATCTCTGGATAAATCTCCTCGAAGAAGGTTTGCCCTGAAACAGGAACTGTGATCACAAAAGGGGACCCACCATCATCGCTGAACACAGTAAAACTTAGTTCTATATACACCAGCTGAGGTTTCGGAGCTGGCAATGGCAAGCTCATGTACATGAAAGGATCAAAGGTCACAGATACCTTGTTGCAAGCTGGACAAACCAGTGTAGATTTATACTGGCCTTGAAAAAGATCTACAATGATGGAATCATTTCGGGCTTTATGATAAGCCCATGACTCGTCTGCTACCTCTGTATCAGGTCTGCCATCACCACTAGGCATCTCAAGATACGGTTTAGATTTCACACGGTTCAGATCCTCGTGAAGACCATCCAGTAGAAAAGCCAGCAATTCTTGTGAATCATGTTGTATATAACCTTGAAATTGTGGAGCAAAACGTGAAAGTTCTGTCTTGAAATCGTTGGGAGTAACAACGGCCATGCCAGGTTTCCAGAGATCTCTAATGAGCTGCCCGAATGCCTTAGCAAGTTCACCCTTCATGCCAAGTGGGTTGTCCTTGTTGATCTCCAGAGTATAATCTTGAAGGAAAAATTCTACAAGCTTAGTGGTATGAGCCAGACACTGGAGAGCAGTATTCATAAAGCAGGTGTTTCCCAGGTTTGTTAAGCCTTTTTTTCCCTGCTCATTCTCTAGTTCGTGACCCATTTTAAGGCGCTTCATCACCGTTATCATGGACCTATACCTAAGATCTAGTTACTTTTATAAGCACTCCTTTTGTGTCTTTTTAATTCTGCCGTTTTAATTAGTCTATATAACTTATCAATATATACAGGAAACGTGACTCAATGGTCACCACTGTAGTGTGGGTTTATGAGGAATGTGGTGCACCTTCGGTACAACGCGGCATTTAAGCCATATTTACGCGAAGAGATGCACTTTTTGTTGGTGGTCTAGAAATTTGAGTGGTGCATACAAATTTTAAATATTGTTGAGCCCTTAATTAAAAGCATAACAAATAAGCATTAAACCCTCGTTTAGCAGCATTCCAACGAGCTTAGCTTCTCCCCAACAAACAGGATCAGAACAATAAAGCATCGCTCCCACGACTATGAATCCATAATACCATGGTCTAGTCACATTTTATAATATTTAGATTGAGTGGTCTCAACGACTGAGATCGTGCGACGTGTACCTCATTCGAAACAGCCTAATCCTACCATTTGATGTTACCGTTGGAGGCGATGGCGATGCCAGTGGAGAATGTGGCGCTACCGGCGGCGAGGCCAACGCCATCTTCGTCGCAAAAGAAAAGAACAAAAGGCAAGCCACAATTGATAAGGAAAAGCATTACCATTAGGCGAAAGGGTAACCGTGGCCATGAATATAATAATAGGCACTCTTACCATGGTAGCCCCGATAGGGTTATGCGGCAACTCCTCACTTACCGCTCTGAACTACGACCCTTACTGGACGCTATACGCTTCGTAGAGTCGAGCAACAGAGACGACTGTCCCGATGGTGACGGTGGTGCTAGTATAGGGCCTCTCCAAATATCCGAACATTACCATCTCGATGCATGGCACAAAAAACGAAAACCCTCGTGGTTACGTTGCAGGTACGTCGTATACCCGTACGTAGGGTTCGAAGTATTTATACGGCTTGTTTCAGAGAGTTGGAGCATGCAGAGAATACGGTGGTAGCGTACTGGATGCGCTACTGCTCTGATGCTTTGTCCAAGAATGACTGGGAAGTTCTGGCGAAAACTCACAATGGTAAGATTCGTAAGTGATGTACCGTGGTTAACCGTGGTATTCCAGGTGGACCTAAAGGACCTCAGCGACACAAGACGGCGTACTACTGGAACAAAGTCGCGGACTATCTGAAACGCCAGCAGCCGCCGTCTTCAAGGTCCGACGAAGGGCCGAGTTCCAAGCCGGGTTCTTCGTCGAGGTGCTCCTCGTTCACGAAGTTGAATGGTGAGACTTGTGGTTTTCGAGGCTGGAAAACTCACACAATATATGTCTCAGCCGGTTTGAAGGTTTCTGCCGGATCCGATAGACACCAGCCGATAGTTAACCGACGGAGGATGCCGAGACGGCAAGCACTGTCCGATATATCGTCGACGTTTAACATCCTCGGGCATGAAACCGAGTCCGAGCTCAAGAAGAAGAGCCGATCCGGGTTAGGGAACCTCCACATCCATCATCTCGACTGGGACTGGGACACGATCGAACAAGACGGTGGTAACCATGATAACCTAGTAAACACTGGTAACCAGGGTAGCCTAGTAGACGGTGGTAACCTAACAGACGGTGGTAACCATGGTAGCCTAGTAGTAGACGCTGGTAACCAGGGTAACCTAGTAAACGATGGTAACCAGACGATAGACAGTGATAACCAGACGGTGGACGATGTTTACCATGATGCTAACCAGACGATAGACGATGGTAATCAGACGGTTGACGATGGTAATCATGGGAGTCCGATTCAAGGGCTTGTGGAACCTAACCGGGAGTATTGGAAGTCTCCGGAATCGTTCGGGCCGGATGGTAACCTAGTAATGCTCTACTCGGACGACGTTTCGGCTCAGAAAGAAGAGGAGATCCTCACCGAGCTCGCTCGTTTGCTACCGCCAAATCTCTGCGAGCTCAGCGGGAGCTTTGAGTTCCCTCAACCCGGTTTGGACTTGGAATGCCCCACTCCACAGCTCAAGAGGAGGCACGAGGACGTTGGTACCACCGAGGAGGTTACCATGGTAGCTCCTGTGGAAGAGGAGGTTACTGTCGACCAGGAAGTAGCTACCGAGGAGGTAACTGTGGTTACCTCTGATGAACGTCACGTAGCTTCCGTGGTAGAGGAAGCTACTGTTCCATCACCAACGGTTTCGACCTTGGCGGACTTCCTTCTGGAGTCTGCGCAGCCTTCTACGTCAATGGACTACGTTAGGGCTTTGTTCTCGTGCGAGGACGTGCTTCTGGAGAAGCTGTGCGAGAGAGTCGGTTCCGGCGAGATTGAGGAGTCGGTGAGTTCGTCGAAGCCGGATACGTCACGAAAACCGGCGGCTACGTTCTTCTGCTGCTGCAAAGAGGGCCATCGGGTGTCCTCCGACTCGCTGCAGCAGCTCTGTGCTCTCTGGGAAGAACACGACGTCGACTTGCTCACTCGCTCGTTGAGATTCCAGATGTTCACCACTCCATCAGAGGTAGGGTTTTTAGGGCTTACGTTTTTAGGGTTTAGGGTTAATGGGCTTTAGAAAATTTAGGGTTTTGGTTTTATGTTTAATTCTTTTGTTCGTTGTTTAGGAAATTTCTACACCGTGCATAGCTTGGGAGATTCAGAGACTGGAGAATTGCGAGAGCAAAGATGTAGAGGCAAGGAAGATGGCGAAAGATGTGTTACAGCAGCAGCGGGACATGATTTATGTGAACATCGGATCGTTCAGTAGCAAGCAAGAGCGGAACCGGCTCTACTCCAAGTGGGGAATTCGCAAACTTGCGACCGGGCGGCTGAAGAAGCTCGTTTATGAGCTTCTATGGAGAGACCCAAAGAGGTATGAACTGATTTATTTGTATGACTGTCAACTCTATTATGCAGGTTTTTGGAGAGTGCTGATGTAGTGAGACAGTATTTGTAGTTGACTAGACAACAATGTTCATATTAGTGTTCATTCTATTATCTTAGCACTTATTTTCATAAAAGCGTTATGATATCATTTCGTGTGGTATGTAGTGAAAATAAACAATACGTATTTTCTGGAGAAATAATAATGTTGAAAGTTCTAAGAAAATAAAATCTATCCTGGAGAAATAATATACCTCCAGTAACTTCATGATGCTGAAAGTTCTAAGAAATGTTAGTGCTCATTTATTCAAAAAAGAAGTTTATAAAATATCTTTTAAACTTTAATTATTGTCATGATCTTTTCCTTCGTGGACGTTAAATATTATCTATCCATCTATTCCTTATAATTTTCAAAAAATAACAAAACATTTCAACAATAGTCAGGATCAGGACCAGGATATACTTTAAAGTGCACCATTACTTCAAAGTGTATGGGTTACGAAGAATGCAATCCTCTTCATAATTGAGATTCGTGGTTATAATCATCGTACTAATTACAAAGAAGAGGTTTCTATGAGGTTCCAATCTCATCCTTTAAACGTTAACGTTTTATCCATGACGCGTGCGTTTTGCAGATGGCACAGACGCAGAAGACGTTTCGTCTCGGGTAAAAATTATGTCCAAATCGGAAACAGAACTCGTTGAGAAGGCTTTGAGGGTCTAGGCTTGTGTTATCATGTCTGTCGTAGGTGAGACCAGCCTCTTGTCGGAGGTATTCCTCCAGACAATGCAGACAATAGTTACAATCACTAAACTGGCTCTCACCTCATAACATATAGAAATCTTTACATTTTCAAAGAAAGAGAACCTACACACTTCTTTTGAAGAAATATACTGATTTTTTCTTTTGAAGAAGTATACTGAAGAAATATACATATACTGATTTTTTTTACAGAAAATTGCGAAAATAAACAAATTTAAGTGTGCAATCCACGATTAAATACGGTTTAGACTTACAAGAACCCTAAATCCAGAATCCTCCTCAATGGCGGACTACCATTTCGTGTACAAGGACGCCCATGGTACCACCACCGAATGGGACGACATTCAACGGAAGCTGGGAAATCTGCCGCCAAAGGATCCCGTGGAGAAACCAGCACCATGGACGCCTGCTCCCGATTCGGAGAGCTCAGGCAAGTCGAAAGAATGGCTGGATGCCAAAAACGAGCAGGAGCTTGAAGAACTGGAAGACGACGATCTGGACTCCAGGTTCCTTGAAGAGTACAGGTAAGTTGACAATTCCATGATTTTTGCATTAATGAGATATAAATGATTTAAATAATGTAGTATGCATTATAGGGAGTTTTAACGTCGTGGTTCTACATTCCAAGGGTAGATCCATGAGCTATGCATGAGATGTTAATTTCATTGAATTTTACGTTGTTAGAAAAAAGCGATTGGCTGAGTTCAAGGAGATATCAAAGAAGGTGAGGTTCGGGAAGGTGGCGCTCATACAAGGCAACGAGTTCATACGTGAGGTCTCACAAGCTCCCCCGGACGTTTGGGTCGTGGTACATCTCTTCAAAGACAGGTACTTCATGCCATAAATTTTGAGTTTGCGAGCTCACGTATTTTCTACAGCGTTCCCGATTGCCAAGTTCTTGGGCAGTGCTTAGATGAACTTGCAACCAAATACCCTGAAACCAAATTCGTGAAGATAATTTCTACGGCTTGCATCCCCAACTACCCGGACTGCAACCTTCCTACGCTACTCGTGTACAACAACGCCAGCGTCAAGGCAACTCTTGTGGGATTGCGTCGCTTTGGAGGCAAGAGGTGCTCCCCCGAAGGTAGTCTAGAACATGTATTTGTTGCTTGACAATGGTTGGGCTTTGCAGACGTTGCCTTTTCTCTGTGCCAAGTTGGGCCTGTTCTTGGGGACTCCAAGGAAGTCGAAGAAACGATCTGTAGGAGTTTTATTGAACGTATTGTTACCAAGCATGAGCATGGTGAAGCTGATGAGTAGTCATTGCAGTTTCGTATTTTTGTGATTGCTTTGTTTTATTATTATCCGTATTGACACATACTTTACTGAGTTTTACAACTACTAACACATTTAATTATACCATGTTCGAGGTTTTATAAAGTTCGTTGACCCACACGTTGCATTTATCGTTGACCCACACACGTGCATAATGAAATATTTTTAGTCTCATATAGAGAATTGTTACGTCGTAGGTTCATACAGGGACAAAAGAGTAGATAGATAGAAAGCAAATTTCTAAATAGTAACAGTATAGACGCAAAACAGTTTTTAAATTTAATCAATCGTGCATGATGCAAAAGCGAAAAAAATCCGCACTCTCAATTTCAAGCACTATCAATCACACTCTACAATGTAGAACCTTCAACCCGTGTCCATTGTTGTACTTTTCAAGTATCTAAGGCTTATATATAAGCATAATATCATCCCATG
>LDJE01095543.1:0-17727 GCA_001021135.1 Selaginella kraussiana
GCCTCTCTCAGAGGCCGTTTAGAGAGATTAGCCATTGAGAGAGGCCGGATCGGACGGCCGCAACCCACCCCGATCGGACGGCTCCGAGGGCTCCCTTTTTTAGGCGCGAAGCCCTAGGCCACGTAGATAAAGAGTCGAGAAATAGGGCAGTGATGGCGCGCAGCGACGAGAGCGCCCGTGTTGGAGATGTAGAGCAGCCTGTGGCTGCGTGGTCACTAGAGCAGATTCTTGAGGCAGCAGAGCGGAAGCTTCCAGGTAGTCATGCTTTTCCGGAAGAGGATAGGCAGGAAAATGAGGGCCCATATAGGGTGAGTCCAGTGGGACAACGCGCGACTCCCGCCGAGTTTTGGAAACTGTACGACCGCGCTCCTATGCGCTACAAGTGGCTGCTGCGGCTTGAGGAGGGGACCTTGTACATTCAAGGGGATGTTGGTATGGTCCATTCCATTGCGCCACAGTTACTGGGCAGGATCTTGACAAGACCATTTGATAGCGCCGGTATTGACGTGAAGAGCTCATTTTCGTTTCTCCTCTTGGTGCTGCTTTGGAGTTCGATCATGCATTACAGGAGGTTGACTGCGTGATTCTGGAGAAGAAAGCATTGCTCGAGGGGCTGGTAACCTCGAGACCTGCGTTAATCGTGCAGGTTGTGGATGCGAACGAGTCATACGGTTCCATCAGAGAAGACGTGAAGCTACTGTCTACCTCTGCTGAACAGCCAGTCGTCATTGCCATTTGTGTGTGTCAAAGGACGACTACGATGTTAGTTGCAAATGGTGGGCAGGTAGAGGAATACTTTTCTGGTCAAGTTGCGAAAATCCGTGCTGCTCCCTTGTTCAAGGATCACACTCTACAGTCTCGGCTTGGGGAGCGTATTATCGAATTTGACGTGGATGCCATTAGAGATTACTTGTTGGAGGACTATGGCAGGTGCCGTGTTTGTAAGGGGTATCCTGCTATTTGCAGGCTCCGCAAATGGCCGGTTCTGTAGTTTATGTACTTATTCCTGAAAGTCTGGTCTATCTCAACTGCTTATATAGGAGTAGTCCCGAACGCCTCTACACCGTCAAGTTTTGGACTTGTTTTCTTAGCATCCGTTTGCAGCCTGTGATAGTACAAAGCTGAAGGAGAAGTGAACCTGGAGACAGCCGAACGTCAACGTATCCTCAGTGGAAAACGTCATGAAACAATCGGATTGCACACTCTTGGCCACTGCTTCATCGACGAGTACCGTTGCTGGCTGTGACTCCTTCACAACTTATGGATCCTTAGAATATCGAAACAAGACCATAACACATTCTATCATATGTTTTCAACTATAAAACAAATTCCCTAAACCTCAATTAAGTAAATAGAACAAATATTTATTGAATAGGTTGCCAAACAAACTCAACTCTTGTCTCTCAAAGTATTGCTACAAAGAATGGGAACGAGAAGGAACAATGAAAAAACTTGGGGGACTCAAAAGGCCACCAACGCGAGGGCGGCAGCAACAACGACGACGATGACACTCACAAATCTGTTCTTGGCTGTGTGCTCTGCTCCAAACCTAAAAACAAAAACTCCCTACCGGACCCAAACCGCAAGCTCATTAGAAGAACCCAAAACCTTTGCCTGGAGCAGCGGCGAACAAGCTGTACTCGCCGCCGGACTTGATCCCACTGGGAAGACGTCCCATGCATTTGCTCGGCAAGTCGAGGATGTCCGCGATGTGTTCTTGCAGCGGGAAGTCGGCTCCACTGTCAAACGACACCGAGGACGTAGCCGTGGACGGCGAGCCCGACTCGACGAGCGCATCCGCACTCCCGTTTGCCGAACTGCTACCACCGCTGCTGGCACTGCTGGACGTCGTCGTTGTCGTCGTCTGAAGTGCGTCGGCCGGCGGCGGTGCAGTCGGAGCGGTCGCCGTGACGGACGTCGCCGGTCCTCCGAAGTGGAACAACGAGAAGTCGGACGGCTTGTCCGACTGCAGCGAAAAGGCCGCGCTTTGCAGTGGCAGGTCGCCTCCCAGGCACACTCCCTCCACGACCGTCGATGGTGGCGGTGGTGGCGGCGGTGGTGTCGGCCTCCACGCTGAAACCGGCGGCGTAGCTTGAGCCGGCGGCGGTGGCGGTCGCACCATCCACGGTGGTCGATTTGGTGGCGGACCCATCTCCCTCATGTGCATGTGAGGGTCTTCAGGCGGTAGTCTCATCGGGGGATGCATCATCCGCGGAGGCGGCGCCGATGCATACCTCGGAGGGTACCCGAACGCCGCCGGCGGTGGTCCTGCGACTAGAAACGGCGGAGGACCACCGTGCGGTGGCGGCATGAAGTTGTTCCTCGGCGGCGGCTGATGGTGATAGTGATGGTGAGACCATACCGGGTAGCATCCGTAACCGGGTGCAGGCCCTGGCGGTGGCGGACGGTGCATCGGTACCGGTGGCGGTCCGTGATGGTGACCACCGTGCATATGTATCGGGTGGCGTACCTGCGGTGGCATCTCCGGAAAATGACCCTTGTTACCACCGTTGTGACCGTGGTAATGATGCCCACCACCATTACCGTGGTTGATGAACCCGTTTCTACCGGGCTCAGCTCGGTGCACCGTGGTCGAGGACGCTGCCGGTGGGAAGAACCGAGGAGCCGGCTTCGGTGCCTGCTCCGACTTCGGGCCCCTGATCGGACTACTCGCACACGAGGAGCTGCTGGTGCTGTGACTATCAACCTCTACGTCTACCTTATCACTCACGGCCGCCTTGGAGCTCTCGCTCGCTGAATCCCCAAGTGAGGATTGCGGTTCGCTCTGAACGTCTACATCGGTGTGCGAAATTTCAACCTTTTCGTTCTCACGAGCCGCCGGTACTTCGTGTAAGGTTTCACCCTCGGTTTCACCCGTGCCTTCCTTAGTAACACTCTCACACTCGTCCTTTCCTGTATCACGATCCTCGTTGGTAACCATCTTGACGTACCGTGGTTCATCAGTGGTCAACTCTACACTATCAACCATCTCCGTGGTACCATTAGTACCATTGGCAACTGTGGTAACCGTAGTATCCATGGTATCCATATCAAGTACGCTAGCTTTCCTTGTAACCTCTCGCATAGTAGTACAACCACAGTCCTGCCTGTTACTACGATCTTTCGACTTCGTAGAAAAGTCGCTATTTTCCTTATGTTCGCCGTTTCCTGTATTTCTACGACCGTATCTGGAGTCGGCTACTTGCTGCTGCCGTTTCCCGTTCGATCGTCTCTTCGCGGGCTTCGACTGCTCGACGATAAACGCTCCGTTTCCATTCCTGCTGCTGACGGCGTCCTCGACGTTACATGTCTCGGTTTGATCCATGTCCACACTCTCGGATCCGTCCGGTACGTGCCGGACCTCGGTTACACGAGAAGCCGGTTTCGGCAACTCGGACTGGTTCTCTTTCTGCTCGGACTTCACCTTCTCCTTCTCCCTTCCCTTGGATTTCTGCTTCTCCTTCCGTCGCAGCTTCTTCTCCTTCTCCTTCAGCTTCCTCCGTTCCCGCCGCTCCTCCTCTTCTCGCTTCTCGTGTTCCTCTTCCTCGAGGAGTTTATTCTGCCAAGTAAAATTGAATTCAATTGAATTGATCGCACACAAACCATACCTGCCGTTCTAGGGTAGCAATCTCCTTACAAGCAACTCGGACTCGGTCCTCGAGCAGGCCAAGTGCGAGCGAAACGAAAATGCTGTGTGCATTCTGGCGAGCAGTACCTTCCCGAAAAGCCTTCTCCACCTACAAAAATACGAAAATCCGTACAAAAATACGTAACTCCAGAACAGTATACAACAGGCGTTCCGTACCTGTTCCTTGAAGATGACAGTCGCCGCATCCAACAGGAAGTCCCGTGCGAGCTCGGGACTCTTGGCATGCTTCTGCGATCTCGAAGACCCCTCGCCATCAATCTCATTCCCATCTTTATCCAGACCATCTTCATCCTGAACCCGAGACCGAGTTCGAGACCGACTCCGACGTCAGAAAAACCGCAAAAAAACGCTCACCTCTTCCTCCTCGGTCTCCTCCGCATGCTCGAAGAAGAGGCCGATGCTGTCGCCCTCGGTGATCGAAACGAGGCCGTCACCAACGAAGAGGCGGCGATGAACGCAGAGCTCGCCCTTGAGCCCGTGAGCTTTGACGGAGAGTACGTTGAAGCGACCATCGCGTTTCCAAGCTCGGATGGTAATGAAGCAGTCCGGTAGGGTTCCTAGTTCTAACCCTTCGACCATTATGCTTCCAGACAACCCTACGTCCTCGAACCCAAAAATGTCGAACTTGCCCTCGCCAGTCCCTAAGGCCCACTCAAACCTCTGATAAAGCGTTTCTATCTCCCCGGCAAACGAGTCCGCCCAGTCCGCCTGAACTGTGGAGTCCGAGACCTGCAAGACCGAGTCCGAGATGGAGTCCGAGGTGAGGAAAAAAAAACAACGAAAAAACGGCATACCTCATACTGGAATGAAGTATCGGCCGCACAGAACCACCTAGTACACCTCGGCTCCTTACGAGCACGTTTCAGCTCTTTCATTTCTTTGAACTCACGTAGTACATTGCGACGGCAATCTCTACAAAAACGCTTGCTGTCGAATCTGTAGAGAATGCACTAAGTCACGAAAAAAAGAAAAGAAAAACAAACGTAGAACAAACGAAAATACGAGCTGGTATAAAAAAAAAACCCGGTTTTTCCAACCCCACCTGAACATGAGCCTCTCAATGAAGTCCTCCTCCTTCATTCTCAGAAGCGATCGTCTCGTCTCCTCGCTGAGAGCCGACCAGAAATCAACAAGCGCTTCGCACGAGAGCCGAGCTGTGTGTAGAGCACACGTCTCCTTCATCCCGTGGTGTGTTCGGCCCGGTCCGAACGCCGAGTTGCCAACCGAGATCCACCCCCGACCGCTGCCTCCACAGGCGTCCGGATAGAGGAGCTCGCGTTCTCGTTCTCGGCCTCGGGCACTCTCGAACACCTGCACATCCACCACTACACATCGTTAGTTCAACCAGAGAGCGTTACTATGGTAGTAACTATGGTAGGGGTGGGGCAAAGCAAAGGTATGCCTGCGTGGGTACATTTTGGAGCACCTCCAGTGGCGTCCCTTCCAGAAAGCAGTCGAGAACGGTGAGCATCGAGTCCTTGGTTGCCGCAAGGCCGCCCCACGGGTGCAACGACGGGTCTCGGGTGTCGTCGTCCGAGGCCGAGGCGGACGCCGAGATGAGGGCCGAGTTGAAGGCCGAGTTGGAGATCGGGTTCTCGGGGTATATTTTCCTGTTCTTGGGGGTATTTCGTATGGCTGCGTGTACGCTCTTCCCGTACGCGACGATCTGCGAAAATCCCTCCACCAAAAGTCCATGACACCTCGAACAATACATGTTCTTGCGTACTTGCTCGAACAGTGCCTGCTTGTCGATGCGTAGCAGTGCCCGCCTATCTTCCGTCGAGAGTTCGTTCCAGAACTGTGGGATCAACAGTTAGTAAAAATAATATATTATTTCTAACTATCTAAAACTATTATAAAAAATAACAAGAAGGTTTAGAAACACACATACAAGAATACAAACCACATATATAATGGATATAGGCTATGACCACCTATACAATGAATATATGCATTTCCCTGCGATACCAATTGCATGGAATTTCTAAGCATCTTAAACTATTATAAAATAAAACAAGCAACGAACCACACAACCAACTCTCATACAATGAGAGGAATACTTTAAACATACAACACTTATAAAACGTTATAAAAATGAAACAAATTTCCTCACTACATAATTTGCATGGTATCTGCAATATACGTGTGCATTTTTCTCTGAGACATCGTATGCAATATCGATCGTAATATATCGGTATTTCTGGCCTAAATAATAGCGAAAAACAAACGCATAGAGCGTCAGGAATATCGATATACGATGATCAATACGATGACCCACATGTGTACTTGCACGAAAAAACCACACGAACACATAAAATCGGGATTCGGGAACTAGATGCGATGCAATTAATCTTGTAAACGTATCGTATATACTGAATCATGCATGAATCTTATAGACTAATAGGTCAAATAAAATTCATCAAAAAGAAAAATCGCTCGCAAAAAGCGAGCAGAAAATCCAGGAGGAACCATCAAGAACCTCCCGAAAAAATGCGGACTCTGCTCTACGACTGCTCTGCAAAATTCTCTGCAAAATACACGAAAATCTACGGAAAAACTGCATGGGCATGCATAATTCGCAAGAAATATCGCAGAAAAAATGCAGAAATCCGCAGGAAAAATCCTAGAGCACCCACCTTCTCGAGTTGAGCAAAATCAACATCGTCCGTATTGGAGCGGGACCAAATTGACGAAGAAATCCGCGAATCGGGTGTGCACAGCCCTGAGACGGGCGACGATGAGGAGGAAGTCGAAACTGGCAGCACTTTGCTGCGAGTGAGGCCCGGCATTTTTCTCCTCGCTCCGCCTTCCTTCCTCCACGCTTATCTGCGCCAATAGAAAACCTAAAATTCATGATCGGGATCTAAGGAATGGGCAGAAATCGCCATGAAACCCACGCAATGCATCCCCAGAAAAATCACGAAAAAAAAAAGCAGCGATCGCATCTGATGCATCGAGAGAAATCCCACGAAATTCCCCACGGAAAAATTCGCCGAGCTCATCGGGCGTACCTCATTTGCGCGGCGCCAGCGATTTGGAGCGGAATTGGGAGGGGCAGATCTGGCTGGCGGATGAGATCGATGAAAATTTGTGCCACCACTTGTTGGCTATGGCGGACGGAGCTCTCTCTATTATGATAATGTGTATGTCTTCGTAGAAACATAGTTTGTATTCTTTTTCATGTCAAAATACGCCACATTGCCATTGCTGAGTGTAGAAAAACCGAAGGCTCATTAACGGGATTTGATGGTTCACCTGGCGTCCGTGAAAATTTTATAAAATTCGCTTGGAGCCCTAAAATTTGTAGAACCCTAACATTTTCCACAAGAACCCTAAACGCTTGCTTTCGGAAGGCGCTAGGCGCTGCGGTAGGGCACCGAAATCCACCGCCTTGGCGTAGGTAAATTCGCAGGAAATCCCGAATTCCCAGCTCCGATCGTCGATTCGCAATGTACGCCGGCGAGGACGAGGAGTATCTCGATGAGGACGACGAAATCACCCAGGAGGATGCCTGGACAGTGATCAGCGCATTCTTCGAGGAGAAGGGCCTCGTGCGGCAGCAGCTGGACTCGTTCGATGAGTTCATCCAGAACACGATGCAAGAAATCGTGGACGAGTCGGCGGAGATCGAAATCAAACCCGAGTCGCAGCACAACCCCGGGCGGACCAACGAGTTCAGCCCTGAGGTATGCAATGCTCAAATTTCTTCGCAGGTCTGAAGAAATTCGTTGCATTTCCTGCAGACCACGTTCAAAATCCGCTTCGGCCAGATTTACCTGAGCAAGCCGATGATGACCGAGTCGGACGGCGAGACGGCGACGCTGTTCCCGAAGGCAGCCCGATTGAGAAATCTCACATACTCGGCGCCACTCTACGCCGATATCACGAAGTCCGTCATGCGAAAGAGCGATAACGGCACTGAGGACACCGAGTCGGAGGAGGTGCTGCCCAAGGTCTTCATTGGAAAGGTAGGGTACCACGGAATATACTTCACCACGGTTAACACTTAACCATTACCACGTTATGTGGTTTAACAGGTCCCCATCATGTTAAGGTCCAGCTACTGCACCTTGTACGAAAACTCGGATAAGGACCTTACGGAACTTGGCGAATGTCCGTACGACCAAGGTGGCTACTTCATCATCAATGGCAGTGAGAAGGTCCTCATCGCCCAGGAAAAAATGAGTACGAACCATGTGTACGTATTCAAGAAGCGGCAGCCCAACAAGTTCTCGTACGTCGCTGAGGTCCGCTCCATGGCCGAGTCGCAGAACCGGCCCGCGAGTACCATGTACGTCAAGATGCTCTCACGGGCGGGTGCCAAAGGGGTGGGTACCGTGGTTGCACCATGGTTACCATGGTAGCTTACTTCGTTGGTTGCTTTGCAGGGATCGTCCGGGCAATACATTCGTGCAACGTTGCCGTATATCAAGCAGGAGATCCCGATCATCGTTGTCTTCCGAGCGTTGGGTTTCGTCGCGGACAAGGATATCCTCGAGCACATATGCTACGACTTTGGAGATACTGCCATGATGGAGCTGCTACGTCCATCCTTGGAAGAGGCGTTCGTCATCCAGAACCAGCTTGTCGCCCTCGATTACATCGGCAAGCGTGGATCTACCGTCGGTGTCACCAAGGAGAGACGTATCAAGTAAGTTCATAGGGTTTATAGTTTAGGGTTTAGAATTTAGGGCTTACGAGTTAACTAAACCACGTTTTTCGATTTCAGATATGCGAGGGATATATTGCAAAAGGAAATGCTCCCACACGTTGGTGTGGGCGAGTATTGCGAGACCAAAAAGGCGTACTTTTTCGGATACATCATTCATCGTCTTCTTCTATGCGCGCTCAATCGACGGGCCGAAGATGACAGAGATCACTACGGGAACAAGCGTTTAGATCTTGCGGGACCATTGTTGGGGAGTCTTTTCCGTCAGCTTTTCAGGAAACTTACGAAGGATGTACGGGGCTATCTTCAAAAGGTACGTATTTTTCTGGGAAGAATACGAGCTCATATACTAACGATGATTATACAGTGTGTTGACAATGGTAAAGAGATCAACCTGGCGTACGCCGTGAAGGCGAAGACGATCACCAGCGGCCTGAAATACTCACTCTCAACTGGAAATTGGGGTCAGCCCAACACCGCTTCTGCGAGAGCTGGTGTTTCGCAAGTGCTGAATCGTTTGACATATGCGTCTACGCTTTCGCATTTACGGAGGTTGAACTCGCCTATTGGTCGTGAAGGTGAGGTTTTCTTCGACTTTATTTATTTATTTTCTTACATGGTAATTTTTTAGGAAAATTGGCGAAGCCCCGGCAGTTGCACAACTCGCATTGGGGAATGATGTGCCCTGCGGAGACCCCCGAAGGCCAGGCTTGCGGCTTGGTGAAAAACCTTGCGCTCATGGCTTACATTACCGTCGGATCGGCGGCGAACCCCATTCTCGTCTTCCTGGAGGAGTGGAGCACGGAGAATTTTGAGGTATTTTCTGCATTTATGTGTGACATTCGACTATATAATGCTGTCGCTTTTTTTCAGGAAATATCGCCAGCGGTTATCCCCAACTCCACGAAAATTTTCGTGAATGGCTCTTGGGTTGGAATTCATCGGCAGCCGGAGCACTTAGTAAACACACTTCGTCAACTTCGACGACAGGTACTTCTAGGGTTTAGGGTTAGGGTTCACCTAAATGGACACTGGTTCATTTAGGCCAGGGACCTTCACTCAAGTCCTTGCAAAGTCATCTGCTGCCATGATGGTATGACTATAATAGTGCTTAACTTGTTAACAGGTTGATGTCAACACTGAAGTCGGCGTCGTAAGGGACATCCGTCTGAAGGAGCTTCGGCTCTACACTGATTACGGCCGATGCAGTCGTCCTTTGTTCATTGTGGAAAAACAAAGGCTCCTGATCAAGAAGAAGGACATCATCGTACTTCAGCAAAAGGTCTGGATGGATCATTTTCATCATTTTCTCATAAATTTTCTGGGTTTTTCAGGAGGCTGGCGAAAACGCATGGCATGAACTCGTGACCAAGGGTTTCATCGAGTTCGTCGATACAGAGGAAGAAGAGACGACGATGATATCCATGACAATTTCAGTAAGTTTAATCCGGGTTAACTATATGGTAATCATGTATTGTATTCCTGCAGGACCTTGTAAGCGCACGTCTCCATCCTGAAGATGCGTATTCGGAGACGTACACTCATTGCGAAATTCATCCATCGATGATCTTGGGTGTCTGCGGTTCTATCATTCCGTTCCCTGACCACAACCAGGTATAGGCTCAAAACCTAAACCCCAACCCTAAACCTTCCGTTGCAGTCTCCGCGTAATACGTATCAATCTGCTATGGGCAAACAGGCAATGGGTATCTACGTCACAAACTACCAACTCCGTATGGTGAGTTCTCTGTTTTGCGATACTTCGCTGGTTCTAACTTTGATTCTGGGAATATCCAGGATACGTTGGCCTACGTACTTTACTACCCACAGAAGCCTCTCGTAACGACGCGAGCAATGGAGCACTTGCATTTCAGGCAGCTCCCTGCTGGCATTGTAAGTTTCTGTATTTTGCTGCTTCAGGTGGCTAACTTTGTTTGTTATTCAGAACGCGATTGTGGCAATTGCTTGCTACTCGGGCTACAATCAGGAAGACTCGGTTATTATGAATCAGTCGTCCATCGATCGTGGTTTCTTCCGATCGATTTTCTATCGGTCCTACAGGTAATTTCCAAGAACATTTTGAATAAATGCTTACTTGCTTGAAACAGGGACGAGGAAAAGAAAGCTGGTACTCTTGTCAAAGAGGAATTCGAGAAGCCTAACAGAGACAATACGACCGTAAGCTATACCCTAAACCCAAAAGCTACCCCTAAACATGCATATGTTTCCAGGGCATGCGACATGGATCTTATGAGAAACTGGACGACGATGGCATCGCGCCTCCAGGAACAAGAGTGTCCGGGGAAGACGTGATCATCGGGAAAACAACACCTCTAGCTCAAGATGAAACCGGCGCTCAAGCTCAACGTTACACCAAGAGAGACCAGAGTACATGCCTCCGTCACAGTGAGAGCGGGATGATCGATCAGGTACCATTGTCGTTGACGTTTTGCATGGTAAGATGGTACTCATGGTTGGTTTCGTGGTTGCAGGTGCTTCTCACTACCAACGCCGATGGTCTGCGGTTCGTGAAAATTAGGGTTCGTTCCATCCGCATACCCCAAATCGGTGACAAGTTCAGTAGTCGTCACGGTCAGAAGGGTACCGTCGGGATGGCCTACACTCAGGAAGACATGCCCTTCACACAAGAGGGTATCACCCCCGACATCATCGTCAACCCCCACGCCATTCCGTCTCGAATGACCATCGGGCAGCTGATCGAGTGTATCATGGGCAAGGTCGCGGCTCTCATGGGAAAGGAGGGTGACGCTACACCCTTTACGGAGGTCACGGTAAGCCTAATGGTTACCATGGTAGCTACCATAGTAACGCCCGTTTTCGTGATGTAGGTCGACAACATCAGCAAGGCGTTGCATAAGTGCGGGTACCAAATGCGGGGCTTCGAAACCATGTACAATGGTCACACTGGTCGACGTTTGAGTGCCATGATCTTCATTGGGCCGACATACTACCAGCGGTTGAAGCATATGGTCGACGATAAGATACATTCCCGTGGACGTGGTCCCGTGCAAATATTGACCCGGCAGCCGGCTGAGGGTCGATCCAGGGATGGTGGTTTGAGGTTTGGAGAGATGGAGAGGGATTGCATGATCGCCCATGGAGCGGCGCACTTCCTCAAGGAGAGGCTTTTCGATCAGAGCGATGCGTACCGTGTTCATGTGTGCGAGCTCTGCGGCCTCATCGCCATTGCCAACTTGAAGAAGAATAGTTTCGAGTGCCGGAGTTGCAAGAACAAGACGGAGATTGTTCAGGTATGGATTTCGCGGTTTAGGGTTTAGGGTTGATTTGTGGTGGATTTTGTCCAGGTGCACATCCCGTATGCTTGCAAGCTGCTCTTCCAGGAGCTTATGTCTATGGCTATTGCGCCCAGGATGTTCATGAAGGACGTAAAGCAAGCCAAGAATAGTAGACGAAAATAGAGAAAAATTGTAGGTGTACAAATACACTAATTTGCCAAGATAAATATATTTGCAACTAGTGCTCTGTCAGAATGTAAGGCTTTGTTTATTCATTTTAAATTCGTTGATATGAATAAGAACACACTAAATACCAACAGAAAATGTAATCACATTGATCGAACCCATAATGGTAAATGACCAGTTTCTAGTGACATTTCCGGCACACTTTTTTGCACGTTTACTTACGCAAGTGGAATGAGTACAGTTCTCATAGCTTGGACACTAATTCTGGTAGGTTATCAATTATGACTCTCCCGTAGCAATGTAATCAACCGTTGAAAGTAACCCTGAGGCAACTCAACGGAATTCAAAGAAATAATTTTTTCGAACAAACTGGTCAAGCAACATCCTGGCAAGATTCCACCTTCCAAGCTGTAGCTGTCTGGAAAGCTGGACGTGTATGCACAAAGTGTCGGATCGATCCAATGTACGTATACTTTTACACTTACTTGCCTCAATACGTTCGCTTGAGGAAGTGACATATCAAGTGTGAATCAGCTCGGAATTCATGTCTGGTCGTGAATTCAGAATTCTGATTCTGAAATGAATGAATTGATTCTGAATTCATTCATTTGACATGAATTCTCTGGTTCATTCCATGGCATGAAAGATGTGTTATTCACCAAGGAATGGAGTTCAACGACATTGTGTGGAATACTATCCACTCTAGTATTTGCAGTCACAGTGAAGTCAACTTGAGTGATCCATGTCGACTCAGTTCAAGTTTTGAAGAATAACATCAAGCATAGCACATCCTTAGGAGCCTAAGTAATAGTTGAATACGGCTTATTCAAGTACTCCTAAGGATGTGTCGATAAACTAAACTTTGTACCATTGAAACCGAACTGCAATTTCATCCAGAACCCTGATTAGTGCTTAATCTCGTGTGAGTGTGCATTTGCACGTTGCATGATCACAGTGGTACACTTGCGTAGAGTCGTTTTTTCAAACCGTACAAACCGAAAATAGGCCAACCCTAAACACCGGCTGATCGTGAGCCCTAATTAGTTGAGTCGCAACAAGATTAGACACTTTCTTGACAATTCTAGATTTGTTGAAATTTCAACACACTTCAAAGCTGCCTCCGTACCCCTGAAAGAACAACAAAGACAACGGGCGTTGCCTTTCCTCATGGTTTTGGACATTTTGCAAATATGTGGCAACTCACTGCACTTGCAAATTCAAATTTTCAAGTGTTCGAGATTGAATTCGCAAGGTTTGTGTTAAAAAAAAATGAAGACATTTTATTAATTTGCGTAGAACGTTTCACAAGTTTCCAATTGCCCACACAAATCCCCCCAAGTCTGCCGGGACCAACTTCCCATTGGGTTTGTCTGGAATATCGAAGAATCGTTCAGAGTGTCAAGTGGCTAGTAACTAATTTCAGTGAATTCTTCTCTAATTTGACTTTGGAGTGCAGATTTGGAGAGGAAACCTCTTGTAAGTTGTAAAGGGTTTTAAATTTGTGAGCAATCTAACTCATTTGTTAGATGCATATGCTGTTCCAACGTTCTGCTATGGAATTTGTTAGGAAACCAGCTGGGGAGGCTTCCACCAGTCGCACGGTGGTCGTGGTTGTCAACCATGCTTAAAGTTTTGCCTCGAGAAGGGTCAGTTCACTGTACATTTTCTTGAAGAAGACCACCAACGACTGACTGCTCCAAATCGCTGTTCTCCGACGTCCAACCCCTTCCAGAAGTCAGGGTTACGAGTGAGAAACCCTTAACAGGCTGGAAGTCACATTACGACATACGACCGACGACCAACTGTCTGATACATCTTGGTTTAACAAAACTGGCTAGCTAATCTCTTGTTAATTTTGTGTTCCGAGAAAACAAATTGCAGAGAGATTTTGGGGCTTCTCTCTCAACTCAAATCAAGTCTCATGCAAGAAACTTGCAGGTAGTGAACTTGTATTTCATGTTTTCTCGAGTGTAGAATTAATTATTGCGAACTTGTAGAGAGTTCAAAATGAATTTTTTTCAAGGTCGAAATGCCATTTTCGGACACCTTGGAAGATTGTATCAAGGATTTCATGATTCACACCATTGCTCTGGGTGCAGAGCTTGTAGAATCTCACGAGAAGGTATACGTTACAAAGCAGATAGGTATTTAAACATATAATTTAGTTGTGTGTATGAACCATCCATATGAGTCGGAGAAGTCTAGTTGTATTATATATAGAGGCATATATCGTATAACTGTATGATAAGTGTATAAGTAGTGATGTTTTATTCAGGTTATCGAAATGATTCTCTCGAAAAAAAGCACTTATCATACGTGAAATTAGCCAAGTTAAGCTCTCAGGCTAGTTACATAAAGAAAGTAGTCATTTCCTTTGGTTGGAAGGAAGGATTTTCTTGTGAAGATTTTAGTTCCAAACTAACTATGACGATTCTTTGCTTTGACTACATACATTCATTGTGGGTTTTGATTCATTAGGTTAGGGTTGGGGCATATATATGCTCTTGTTGCAGTACGTTTCAGGGAGACATCAACGAAAATATCGGTTCAATCTTGCCGTTTCCAGAAAAACTGAGAGAAAACTAAATTAGAAATGTTATGGATACACAGTATTTTCTCAAGTGTCCAGAACCGCTACAAAGATGAAGATGCACCAAGCAAGAAAAAACTACATGATCTTTTTCCGTTGCCAACACCATGTAATGGTAAGCTGTATATTGAGTTTATTGCTTAATGAGTATTGCTGAATATATGTAAATGAAAAAATACATAAGATCTTAAGTGATGCTTTATCCAGCACTACATTGGGCTGATGTAGGATTCTCGACACTATTTGATGTTTAGATGACCAACGTCCTACTCTTCATTGGCATTATTGAGCAAGGTTGTATGGCACTTCTGGCATGGAACGTCTTCAAATTGAGTTTTTTTTATCTTTGGCAGTCGTTTACGAGTTTCTTTAGACTGGAGATTTGGAAGAGGCATATGTTTTTTAGACTTTGTTGTAAAGTATATCTTTTATTTGAGGTTGGTGGCAGACACAAACAAGAGGTTGACACTAGAGGTGTGCACCACGTTCCTTTGCATTGTCGAATTGGTAAACGTATCAGAGTTTAGAAAGTGTGAGGTTCGCCAAGCTTTTAGCTTGTATAACATGTTTTATGAAGCTTCAAGACACAACCCTTCAATTACATATAATATGGGTTTTTATTTGGTGTGAGGTGCTCACTCATTTTCTAAATGTAAAAAAAAAATACTAATGGATTGTTATTATATTTTGTTGACATGAAAATAAAACTGAAGAGTTTTGTATCGTGAAAATATTTGCATCGTGAAAAGGTTTGCATTTTGGCGAAACAAAAATTTCTTTCCTTATATTTTTCAAAAGAATCGATACAATAAAATACACGCACTGATATAACGCACTGATAAAGACTCTAATTGGATCAATTGAAGAGGCTGTCGTGTAGTATTCCTTGAGAGCTTTCCGATAATAAATAACCCGTTATAATTGAATTGATTGTTCACAAGTTATGATCATCGGAAGTTTTTGGGCTTTCCCATGTGGATTTTTGACGATCAGAATCGACTGTGGATGATCTGGATTGGCTAAGGATGTGGTTGGACATTAGTGACGATGTGATTGAACTCGAATTGCTGATATCCGATGAAGTCGATGTTTAATAGTGCAGTACACCAGGTTTCGACATTCTAACTACATGGTCTTTTTCTACTACTAATACCATGTAAATTGTATTCTTATTGAGTTTATTGAATAATGAGTATTGCTGAATGTATGTAGATGAGAAAATACGTAAGGTCTTAAGTGATGTCTTTTGCAGCCGATAATATAAGATTCTTGCAATTTTCTAATATCTATTGGATGTTTAGATAACCAACATCCTAGACCCTTCGTTAGCGTCATGAGCAAGGTTATATGACACCTCCAGCATGGAACGTCTCGAAAATGCATTCCTTTGATCATTGGCAGTCATTTACGAGCTTTTGTAAACGGAAGATTCATACGAGACATACATATATTTTGTAGACCTTATTGAAAAGTCTATCTTTTATTTGAGGTTAGCGGAAGACACAAACAAGATGTCATTAAAAACAAGGTTCATAGTTGCTAGTGAACGTCTAGGTACCAAGAAGAAAGTGGGACCTTTGACGTCGACACTATTGGTGTGGACCACATTCCTTTGCAATGTTGAATTGGGAAATATATCAGAATTTAGAATGTGTGAGTTACGCTAAGCTTTTAACTTGTATACAGCCACTTTATAGGTGTATCTGTGTAACATTTAGTTATATTAAGAGCATCCATATCTCTAGAGAGTTTCTTGAACATCATTATCTGATATCTATCAGACCAGATCATGCTAGTACGATTCTTTACCTTTATCATGTTGTTGTTGGCTATACAACTACATGGCACATCATCATTAAACCATCTTTCTTTCTTTGATCACAATTGGTTCATTTAAAATATGAGATTAGTATTCAATGCTACCTATATTTTGGGTTTAGGGTTTTGGCTTTCCCTTCATTTGTGAAAATGGACATGGCTAACGTATGCTTTTGGGGGCAAAACTTGCTAATAACAGCTCTGATCAGATCAACTACTTGCAAATATCGTATAGGCTATCGTATAGTGCTCATTCAGGGCTTTCCATTGACATGAGGCTCGATATAATCGGATCAACCGTTCATGAGTTATCATCTTTGGAAATATCTTGAATTTTGAACAATTATAACTCGCTGATGAAGACTCCGATTGGATCAATTAAACATGCTATCCTGTAGTACTCCTTGAGCACTTTCCGATAATATATGGCCCGATATAATTGGATTGACCATTCACAAGCTATAATTGTCGGAAGTTATTGGGCACTCCCATGTTTATTTCTGATGATCAAAATCGACTGTGAACGATCTAGATTGGCCAAGGATGAGGTTGGACATCAGTGATGATCTGATTGGACTTGAATTGCTGATATCCAAAGAAGTCAATGTTTAACAGTGCAGTACACCAGACTTCGACATTCTAAGCAATTGCAGAGATGTGGTTGCTAAGGTTGGCCGATTATATTGCAGTTACAAGCACGAGCATTCATTGTGTCGCAATCCTTTGCTTTGAGTACCTACATTTTCCAACATGAGTTAGGATTGGCAGCTATGGACCTTGTTAGAAAACCAGCTGGGTAAGTCTTCCACCAATTGTATAGTGGTCGTGGTTGAAGACATCAAAACCATGCTTGAAGTTTTGCATCGAGAAGGGTTAGGTCATTGAACATTTTGTTAGAAAAGATCACCAATGACTGACTGCTCCAAGTCGCCATTCTGGTTCTGGATGACGAGAATCGACCAACATCCAACCCGTTCCGGAAGTCACGATTACAAATGAGAAACCCTTAACTGGAAAGAAGTCACACTACGGCATACAATCAACGACCGTCTGATACATCTTGTTTAAATAGAATCGGTTAGGTAATCTCTTGTTAATTCTGTGCTAAGAAAAAACAAATTGCAGGGTGATTTCGGGGTTTCTATCTTAATGAATACTCAAATCAAGTCTCATGCAGCAAACTTGCAAGTAGCAAACTTGTATTTTGTGTTTTCTAGAGTGTAGAATAACTTATTACAAACTTGCATTTCAAACGTACTAAAGAGTTTAAAATGAATTTGTTTTTAATGTCAGAACGCCATTTTTGGTCACCTTGGAAAATTGTATCAAGGATTTCGTGATTCACACCATTGCTCTAGGTGCAGAACCTGTAGAATCTTGTAAGAAGGTACAAAGTTATATAATAGATATGTATTTAAATATATAACTTCTTTCAACTGTTAAATGTTCTTGTAGTCAACGTGACAACTTCGATTTGTGGTTGACTTTATCGTCTTCAAATCATTTGCATAGTCTCTCTTTGTGATTGGGTCGTCTTGAAGGTTCTCTCTCACAATTT
>LDJE01095609.1:0-19991 GCA_001021135.1 Selaginella kraussiana
GAAAATGCGGATTCCTTGTTCCTCAGCAATCTCTCGAGCCTCGGGACTGACCTTGACGTCGAAAGCGAGGATGACTGCATATTCTTTCTTCTTTTGGAGCATGACACTGGCACGCATCACGTCCTTCTTGTGTACAGGACCAATGCTGATGCCGCTCACAGGGATACTAAAAAACCGCAGGTTTCTAGCAAACCATAAAAATAAAAGAATAAATACCTTCACTCCTGATTTCCTTGCTAACTCAACAGCATCTCTCAAATCAAGACTAGTCGCCAGTAAAATGTGCTCCCTCTCGTCATCTTTGTATACTAGTTTGAAGCCTTGCATGTCTACTATTCTTTCAACATCTATCCTGAGATCTCAGTGATTCAAAATCTGAAAACCATATTAGCTCATGAATAATACAAAAATGCTTACCGCAGTTAAAAGAACACTGTCTGCCCTTTGTCATCTTTGATATTGAAGGAGTAAGAATCTCTATCTTCCCAGAAGCCGCACCTTTCTCCAGACGTGTTGCTTTTGAGGTTAAGTCCAAGTACAGACGGAAGACCTAGAAAATCAAATATAAAAAACATGTCTATTAGATTAAATAAAACTTTTACCTCTCGTATTTCAGTAGCAAAAGATATCCATCAAATCGTCAAGCAAGAAAGTCTCCTCGCTTTCGTGTGTGCAAGAAAGTTTTCAAAAAATCTGAACATATAATTAAAGTTGTGTAACTACTCACCAACAGTAACAGCAAGGCGTTCCTCCACAGCAGACTTGACTTGATTTGATCGCATTCTCTTGAAATCGATACGTCCACCCATTACTGTGCTTTACAATGTCATGTCCATCCTAACCTCCACAAGGAACGCGTTAGCCGGAGTAAAGGGGATCGGGCTCTTTAGTGGTATATTCCCGAGATCAGAGAAATCCTTTCTAGGATGTCGTTAATTGGCATGACCACCGATGGTAGAAAACACTCATAATGCATGGAAATTGACGTCCCTAGTCAGAGACTTATACGCTTGCACAATAGCCTTGCTTAAGTAAAAGGATTTCTTTCACAAAAATGCCTTGTGAATAGCTTGGCTTACTTGGCTTACTCGACTTTGAGCAAAAGGCATAGTTTTTGTAAGTTCTTCAGCCATCTTATGGTATTCAAGTCTGATCAGACCGTCGAGAATGCATGAATAGTGGTGGTCTGAATGCTCTAGGTCGTAATCTACTACCATTGATATGAAATAGTTTCTACATTGTTGCAACAATCCTGCGTGAGAGCATGCAAACAATACACTCACAAAAACAATCCCGTCGATCTCAACATTCTCGATGCACATCTCATGGAAGAGCTCCAAAGCGTCACAGCATTCCCCGTTGAAAGCATGAGCTGTGATTATGGCACTCCAGCTCACAAAATTGCAATCAGGCATTGCATTGAAGAACATGCGGGCCTGAATGGTGTTTCCACACCGTCCATTCGAAATGATCATGGTTGTCCAAGATATGGCATTCTTGACAGGCATCCTGTCGAAGATAAACTTTGCTTCACGCATTTCCCCCGCCTCGGCATATGCAGTGAGAAGGGCTGTCCAGGATACAACGTTTGGCCAGGGAATCAAATCGAACATCTTTTTTGATTCATCACGATGTCCATGTTTGGCGTATGCAGTCAACAAGGCAGTGCAGAGGGCCACATTGTGCGACTCCATTCTGTCCAACATGCTCCTGGCTTCGTCCAAATGCCCTTCTTGGGCATACGCACTCGCTAGAATGGTCACGGTGAAGTCGTCCCGCTCTGGGGCTCTTTCAAATAGATCTCTGGCTTCTTGTACATGCCCGAACTGGGCATAGCACGATATTATTGTGTTCCAAGTGGTAGAGTCCCTTTCCGTGGCCCTGTCGAATGCTTCCCTTGCATTTTTAAGCTGCCCATTTTGTGCATAAGCGGATATTAATGCATTCCATGACACAATATCTGGCTGAGGTATTTGCTCAAACGTTTTTACGGCTTTCTGCAAATGCCCGCTGCGGGTATAGCCCGAAAGCATGGCATTCCATGACACTACGTTCGGCCGAGGAATGCTTAGGAACACATTTCTGGCTTGATCCATATCCCCAGTGTGGGCATACATTGTCAGCAAAGCATTCCATGAGACAACGTTGGGTCGGGGAATGGCGTCAAATATAGCTTTCGCCTCTTGGTGATACCCGTTCTGAGCATATGCCGTCATCATGATAGTCCATGAAAATGTATTGGGCTTGTCAATGGCCTCAAAGACCTCCCTGGCTTGTTCAACGCACCCACACTTTCCATACATTTCCACCAGTAAGTTGGCAAGTAATCTGTCGTCACAAAATTTGGTCCTCTTGATATGAGCATGTAATTGTCTCCCTTGGGCTAAGTCTTTGGCAACTCCACACTGCCTCAAAAGTTGTGTACAATGCTGCAGTATTGCACGGGATTTTTCAGTTTCAGCACTCTTTGTCAAGCCAACTTCCATTATTTTAGGATTTCGATCCAAGCGTCTGGATCAGCCATATACCAGGGTGGTTCGCCAAATATACAGCTTGTCGTACAATCAAATTGAAATCACTTTGTCCGGTGACGGGTGGACTTTTTTAGTATCATAATACGACCACTTGGGGAAATAATCTATAGACATGGAAAATGGTATTGTATACTTCAGCTTTATATATTTTGACATGCACTATCAGTTTGTGGGAAGATAATACAGACACAAGCATCAACTTGAATTGCGGATGCTCAGGAGATATGGGCACTGTTCACATCAAATGTACAAACTGGTTAAGAACAACACATGTGATGTCCGTAAAACACAAATAACTAATCTTCCAAAGATCCATTTTAAGGCCTAATTCAACAAATTTTAAGTCTGTTCGAGGAGTGGCTATTATCAGAACTGTCATACCAAACTATATTAGTACTTCCTGGAAAGAATTTTCAAACAGTAACAGGCAGCCCAAGAGCTGATGACATATTTACGCAGATGCTAGAAGTTATTTTTTAGATGGTTATTTTTAATCATCATACGGATAACCCTAAATTACATGTATTTATAGTTTGATACAGAAACATAGAGATATGCTCAGAAACGTACAGGGGCGAGCACCATGACATTGTGAGAGTGGACAAGCAATATTTTCTCCAACGTCTCATTTATGTATGCTTTTAGAACTCGTTCGACCTCACCTTCTCAGGCATCACAAGTAAATTACTTAGCTATGTTGTGCTCAAGTTTTTTGGTGTACTTTCTTTGCGGAGAGATGTCTTCAAGCAAGGCATTTTCAAATCAAAGCATTGCAAATGCGTCTCGCTGCTCCAATGAATATGGACGAATTTACTGCAGTTGGGACGTAATGGACATTTGTATCCTGGGTTGGTTTCCTAATACAATCTCACGCCTTTACTGAACAAAATAATATAAAACAAAGAAAATGTAGGCATTTCAATGCAAATCTTATTTAAGAGTGGTTGTGCTGCCCTAGAAAAAATACAGTTCAGTGCTGAGCTTCTCTGCGCTCGGTTGGAGAAGTGTTCTATCCCAAGGGCATGGGCATTACTGTGTATAACCCGGTTACTGTTAAATAACTAGCGTGGCTAAATCAAGCCCGTCAATAAAGAGAATATTCATGTAGCACATTTAATATACAGGACGTCGATGTAAAATATACTCAAAAATATTGCCCGTCAATAAAAAAACGATGAAGATAAAAAATGTATTACTGTGCATGCAGGGTAACAATTCTCTGTAAGAAGTGTATATCACGCTACACGGGCACACCTTTTAACGAAGGCAGAGGTACGCCCCGGAGCGAGTTGGTTGATATATGTCTGTTTATTTTTTTTGAGAATACAATTTTTCGAAAAAATGCACGACACATTGGCTAAGCAAGCATTCGGTTCCATTACACGGTTCTTGAGATAAGTTCAAATGGAATAGAGAGAGAGAGAATTTCTTTTATCATCCACGGGAACCCAACAGGCAATAGGGTTATAACGAAGAATTGTATAGAAGGGCGTGAGTGTTGATCGTCCATCCACCCCCCAGCACCTGCATCTCACTATCTTAGTGGATAAAGCATTCTCATCTCTATCTGGGAATGAATAGCTTGTTCATGAACTTCCCACAATGAATCCAGACAAATCACTTCAACATTTTTGCGGGATTCCCGCACGATGCTGGTACTCTTCACGAGTGTCTCAAAGCTAAAAAAATTAATTCACAACTTGGCAATTCAATCCACAAACTTGTTGTCTTCAAGACTAGTGAAGCAAGCCATCCGATCCGATCGACTGGCCGCCTGTTCTAATCACCTTTATTGCAATCTGGAGAAAATAAGTGTTATAACACTCACTGGACCGGTACAAGCCAATTTGCAAACGGAATTGAATGTAAGATGATAACTTTCCAATGTGAAGCAAATTTGAAAGATGTTGTTGAGGTTTTAAAGCGTTACACAACATTAAATCAGAGATTTCTTGGTCACATCTGCGTAAATGGCATAGTCTACGTAGATTACTTCGTATTAGATTAGAGATTTATCAGTGAAGAGCAACTATGACTGGTCGATATGCTAGACTAGTTGCTCAAGAGTAATGCAAAATTGAAATCAGAGACGATTCTAGCTAAAAATTTAAACTATGTGTTTTTTTCTAGTCTAAGGACAAACAATATTGAGCATAGTTATTTTTTAACGAAGCATAGTTGAAAATCGGAGGAGGCCATCTCCAGTAGATGAAGGCGGCCGCGGTGAAAAAGCTCTTGGAATGGGGCGGGCGTGTGCAGCGCTTAGCATACCAGCCAAGGAGCTAATGGAAAATATGCCACAGATGATTTAGGAATACCGGGACAATAGCGTGGTTAGTACATGTAACGAAATCTTGTTTGTCGGTGCGTTGCCAAGAAAAAAGTGAAAAAGGGAGTTATTTGGGAAAGAGCAAGTGTTGAATGGTGAATGCAAGTGCTTGGATTAGAAACAATATGTGGCACGCGTGTCATTTCTGTCACTTGAAAAGCCGCTCTGCGTTCCCCTTCTTGGCCTGGGGACGAGCCCCTCCGTTGCTAGCTACATATAGATATGGCACATCTCTCCACAGGCACATCAATGTCTGGGAAACGCTCTCTTCACCGTCCTCACCATCTTGTGCTCCATGTCTGAGTTCATTCACTCCTGAAAGCTCATCGTCACTTGGTAACGTCGAGTTCGCTTCCACGTCCTGCTTCACGCCCAAGTCGACGGTGGTGCTCAAGTCCCTGACTAATCCGAAAGCGCCGTGCAAGCTCCGTAGTAGCAGCAGGAGCAACACGGACCACACCACTTACTTCAACCCAGCGGCTTGACTAGGAAATGCCTCTCGATTTGTAAATACATGAATTTGACTCATGGAGCCGTTGTATGAATTAGTTGCATTCAATTTGTCTTAAACTCAGTTATGATCATTATTAAGTTGCTATAAAACATTACTATTGCTGTTCAGCTCAGGTAAGTTGTCTCAAGAATCCTGGTCGCACGTTCCACTTGACCAGATATAATATATTGTCCAAAATGGCCTCGGTTTCTCCGTATTCTAGTCCGGCTTCGTAGTCGGCCACCAAATCACTTGAAATGTCGGCTGCTGGTAACCAACTACCGTCAGCTAGCACCGTCCCTCCAACTCACCAGGTATATTGCTCCTGGCTTCCCACTCGTTTTGTCTTTTAGATATGCTCCACACTCGCAACCTCAAAGCTGCACGAACAACAATCTAGTCCAGAGGCAGCCTACTTGGGCTCCCAAGAGGGTTTCCTGACTACGAGGAAAGAAAACCTCTCCAGAGGGTTTCCTGACTGACAGTCCCGGAGGCAGGAGTAACCTGAGTGATGGCACCCTTGCAAACTGCAGTGGATTTGCTCTGCCGCCCCTTGGAGTCCACATCCGGATCAGCACCAAGCTCAAGAAGCGTCCTAACCGTGCTCTAGCTGCTGAACGTATGCGGATGCAATGTGTGCAGTAAAGTAAAGCCTGTAGTTCAGGTCAACCCAGCACTCATATCCGATCCTAAGCCAGCCGCAAATAAGAGTCTCCCAAAAGACAAATAATAAGTCCTCAAGGATACTAAGGCGCCGGCGTTGCTAATACCTGCTCAACTTGACAGTTTTCTGTGAGACGTTTCTGCCACCTGCTCGCCATGTTTTTGTGCAACCTCCATAGCAGGAACGTTAGCACTATTGCTACCACAACTAATACCACCAGCGCTAACAAGAGTTTTTTTGTTACCTGTCTGCCCGGGCCTTTCCCGGCCTTCCTGCATCTTCAATGACGGCTGTAGAGATGATGTGGGCTCCTGCTTCCAGATAGCTCCAGTGAACTTTCCAGGGGCAAATGTGGAATCATTTGCTGGGACAGCCGCGGTTGCCATCTTGTGGCTCATCGAAGATACTGACGTAGAATTGAAGATTTCCAGTGTTAGGCCAAGAACGATAGTGTTGTGCACATCTTCATGGCCGATCTTCCGGATTAGCATTGACAAATCTTTGTTAATATGGTCTTTTCAACACTTTTTTATCCACACTTTGTACATAATCATCACGGGTGAAACAAAATTCCGATATAAAAAAACATCACATTTCATTCAATTTGAGAGGGGCCTGCTTGGACTTGTTGACCTTGGCGACGCTCACCGTAAGCCATTCAGCCTTGATCGGGTCGAGAAGAACGACAAGGACCATCGCATGGAGCGCGCCCACGGCTCCTTCCGCAACAAGGCATTGAAAGTTACAAATGTTGCGTTGAAACAAGGGAGGTGGGCTTTGCCAGACTTTTACTATACTTTGAGCTCTTCATGAAAAGATACTAGTTCCAGCATGAGATTAATTTGGAAGGAGTTCCAGCATGAGATTAAGTTTGAAGGATGGGATTTGAAGTATATGGATACGCTCGCAAAAGAGTAGAGCTTGGAGCTGCTCATGGAAAATGCAGCTCCAAAAAAATGCATTTTTCATGATGCATAATGACTAGGTGTTTTGCAAGCGATGCATCTGGCTTCGGCTTCATCTGGTCTTTTACAGTATACGGTCTTACAATAAGTACATCGCATATGTAAGCTCTTATAATGCTCACTGCATGCACAGCATAAGCAGGAGACTTGGAGTAAGCAAAATGCTTAAGCATTGATCCTTTTCTTTTTTTCAACATGTAAATATAATCTTTATAGACCTAGTTTCAGAGGAGAGACATGTTATAAAACATTTTTAACTGTAAGTCTTCTAATTGGATTTGAAATTAGGGTTCTAAGCTATGGCGTCTGGCGCTCTGAGGCGACAAGGGCGGTCCTTGGGCAAACGGTGCAGCTCTGCAGCTCTGGGATCAATATGCAGTGACATTCTTCCATCTGGTGAGTTACCATTGAAAATGTAGGTGTATAATCTGAGTTCTTGCCAGAAATCGGGGTCCGCAATGCGTTCACGCTTGCTGCTAGAGGATCGCCGCTTACAATCAAAGGAACTGGTGGGAGACCCACAGTAAGGTTAGCAAAGCTCTGAAATATCCGAACTGTGTTTCATGGTGATTCGGCAGTGGCATCGTTGCAACTGTGTTTGGTTCTACCGGGTTCCTCGGTCGCTACGTCGTCAATCAACTTGGTTAGTATATAGTTACCATGATGATAGAGGGTTATTGATAATATAGCTCATTTTTGCATTGCTATTAATTTAGTTAGCTTGTTATAAATATTGTTTTGAGGTTTTTGATGGTTTTTTTNTTTTGCGTATTTTTGTAGCAAGAGTTGGTGCTCAGGTGATCATACCTTATCGTGGATTGGAAGATGTTCCTCGCCATTTGAAGCTCATGGGCGACCTTGGTCAGGTAGAGCATATCGTATTCGTATACATATTAAGTGGTTTCATGGTTTAACAGATCGTTATAATGGAATGCAACATGCGCGATGAAGATGCGGTCAAGTTTGCAATTTCCAAATCAAACGTGGTTATCAATTTGATAGGTCGGTATACATATTAGCGTAGTATTGTACTAAGAAGTGTGTGTACAGGCAGAGACTACGAAACACGAAACTACAACTTTGAAGAAGTGAACATCGAGATGGCTGAACGCATTGCTCGGGTACGCCGATTTCGTATTAACAGAATTTTAAGTTAGTCTAATCTAATTTAATTAATATAGCTTTCGGCTGAGCATGGTGGAATTGGACGATATGTTCACTTGTCATGCGTTGGTGCTAGCGAGCAATCTCCCTCCAAATTGCATCGAACGAAAGCACTCGGAGACGAGGCCGTCATGGCAGCGTTCCCTGGGGTGAGTTCATTTCATCTCGAAGTTTTTCCCTGAAATATTTCTTTAGGCAACAGTTCTAAGATCCACAACTATGTACGGCCTATACGATAATTTCCTCAACAAATACGCCTTCTTCTCAAGGACGTGGCCAAATATACCCCTTCTATACGAAGGGAAAACAAGGTATTTGAAGGTCATTTCAGATTCTGAGCTCCTGATGAGATCGTCGTTCCCCATCGTAGAGTTCAGCCAGTTCATGTGATCGACGTAGCCTCAGCCGTCACCACCGCAGTGAGAGACATCGAAGGCATGGCCATGGGCAAAGTCTTTGAGCTTGGAGGCCCTGACATTTACACTATGCGTCAGCTTGTAAGTGCTTGTAATTCATCGATTGAGTTCTAATGATTGACATCTCAGCTTGAGCTCATGTTTGAGATCCTTCGTGAGGACCCCCGTTTGATCAACGTCCCGACCCCGGTCGCCAGGGTACGTACTGCAATTTAGGGTTTATGGTTTAGGTTTAGGGTTGTTATCGTCAGGTTAGGGTTTTGTAATTAGGGTTTATTTTTGTAATTAGGGTTTGGTTAGGCTTTTACAATTAGGGTTTGGTTAGGCTTTTACAATTAGGGTTTATGTTATCTTGGATTTATCATTTAATTTTCGTAATGCAGGCCGTGGGAAACCTGAGGGAGTTTTTCTTCAAGAGGTTGCCGGTACCACTGCCGCTGGGCTTTCCGCTGTACAACCATTACATGGACTCTCTTTTGGTCGATCAAGTCGTTTCTCCCGAGGGTGAGTTTCCATTCTTTTTGAGTATTTTGGGTCTGAGAAGTCTTGACGCCTGGTGCTTGTTTTTCTTCTTTAGCTTTGGGCTTTGAGAGTCTGGGAATTCGACCCCGGCCCATGAGCGGCGTCGCTGTTGAGTATCTGTACATGTACCGTATCGGTGGTCCTCATATGGGCGTGAAACGTCAAAATGAGATTCACTTTTGATTGATCAAGCAACTGCCTTCCAAGTGAATGTCTAGCTCTACATGAAGAATTTTGGAGATGGAAAGTGCATAAATGTCAAGCTTTCAAACCTCGAACTTCACAAGCTTGTAAATAATAAAATCACTAGTTTCTCCAACGACATCTTTTAGTCTTTAGATTTTTGTATAATTGCAGATTCAAGTTAATGGGATTTTATGGGAGGATCGGATAGCATAGTATTTCATATAAATTGTGAACAGCCATAAAAATAAAAATAAATTTAATATTTAATAATATATATGCACTCACAAAACACAGAAGAGATAAATGTTTTCGGATTTGCTTAGTAGCTGGTTCATGAATTTAGGTTTTTCACACATTTTAAAATATGAAGTTTTATAAATGTGACACTCGTTGGCCTGGTCCATACGGACCATAGTCTAGTATTAAATACATGCCATGTGGCTCACATCATTTACATTCAAACTACCCGCCCGCTTTGCCCGCTCTCTTTGTCGGAGGTACTACTGACGTGGCGGCCTCGTGGAGGGCACGTCGTCCTTGCTACGCACACGTGGCAAGGCATATTCTTACCACGCATTCTGGGCTTTGGACATTCAAACGCATCCCGCTCACCGATGTCACACTCAACTCGCCTGATTGTCGCACGCTCAACATCATCTCTCATTCTCTGAGAGACCTCTCGCATCGCATCGTCACAACCCCTTCAAAAATCATCTCGCGAAATCGAACAAAGGAAATCTCGCCACTCCAGTTCTAGTAAGTCAATGATGTGTTTCTCGTAAGTCTACTTTCATCTGCTTGAAAACGAGCTCAGATTTGTTGTTTCAAGCTCCGCATTGCTCCACTTCCATTCTATGCATTGCTTGAATACAAACACCCCTGCATTGCCTGAAAACATCAGAGATTCGTGTTTTTCTCATCGTATATACATACTGAGTACCCCGCAGACGTATTCAAGGAGATGGGCGGGTCCGGAAAATGGCTCAAGAGCCTGATAGGTCTCAAGAAGTCCAACCACAGCAAGTCGTTCGTCGAAAACAGCGACGAACAGCGATCTTACCATCACCAAGTAAGTTTTCTCGCACTCGCTTCACTAATAAGTCGGGACCACAGAGGAATGGATCATCCTCTGAGAAGCCCACGAAGAGATGGAGCCTGTGGAGGCATTCCTCATCTCCAGACGACAGCCGCTCTGTCAAAGACGATGAACTTCACGTTCAGAGTGTTAAGAACTGCGCCGTCGTGTGGGACGAAGTCAAGGAGATTTGTCAGGACGAGTTGAAGCATCCCAATGCCAACGCCAACGCCAACGAGCAGCAGTATGTTCTTGCGGCTGCGGCTGCTGCTGCTGCTGCTGCTCGTATGAGGGGAGGAAAAGTCCCTTTCCGCAACGTCAAGGAAGAGTGGGCCGCCATCAGGATTCAGACGGTTTTCCGTAGCTTTCTGGTATGTATATACGGCTTTGTGTATTTCATCTGCGGTTTTTTAGGGTTTTGTTTCGTGTATAATGTAGCTGTTTCATTATATGAATTCTCGTCTGTACGTCTAATATAATCTTATGATTCATGGTATCTGTTTCGTGTATATGTACGCTAATAGGTCATGTATGATGTACGTTTGTATGTACTTTTTCTTCCTATGAGTGTATTGATATATATACTTGTATGTTTTTACAGGCACGTAGAGCATTGTTTGCTCTCAAAGGCTTGGTGAGGCTCCAGGCGCTTGTTCGTGGACATCTCGTGAGAAAACAGGCGGCTGCGACATTACGTTGCATGCAAGCGCTCGTCCGAGTTCAGGCCCGAGTCCGAGCTCGCAACGTGCGGATGTCCAAGGAAGGCTTGGCTGTACAAAGGCGTCTAGAACAACTTCGGAGGATCGAAGCTCAGCGTCGTGAGTCCGAGGTACAGTTTTTGCACAGCTTTTTGCAGTCCGAGATCAAGTCCGTGTACATGTTTTCAGCTCGGGTGGTGTGCCTGTCCCGGCACTAAAGAGGAGATCGAAGCAAAACTCTTGCAGAAGCAAGATGCAGCCATCAAACGAGAGAGAGCGATGGCTTATGCCTTCTCGCACCAGGTAAACTGACATTTTCAAGCATTTCACTGCCATTATTTATTACTTTTGAGCCATTTAAATTGACAAATTATATTGACAGTGGAAGCCGCAATCCAAGTCGACATCGGGGATTTATATCGGCACTAACGAAGCCGAAAGGAACAACTGGGGATGGAGCTGGCTGGAACGCTGGATGGCGGCAAAACCTTGGGAAAATCGCATGGAGCATCAAGCTCCCCGTCGGAAGGAATCCGACTGCGTGTCGGTTCAGAGCTGTGAAGGTGTTCATCTCAGGTCGGCACGAAGAACACCACCAGCACCGCCGGTACGACCGCCGGCTTCGAGTCGGATATCCGCGAAGCACCGGACGTTCCCTTCTCAGGACACGTTCAAGTTCACGTCTGTCTACTCGGACAGGCACTCGGAGGGAGGAAGTCCACCCCGATCATCGTCTTCCAAGGAGACTCCGAGGTCCATTCTGCTTGCACCGAGGGTGCTCTCGAACAGAGTTCCGACGAGCTTCAACATGAGCAGCAAAGCTGGAGGTGCTTCACCGGACGTCGGAAGGCCGAGTTATATGGTTCCGACTCAGTCGGCGAGTCGGAAGGCGAGATCGGCTAGTACACCCAAGCAGAGGCCGAGCTTCGATCGGATTGCTGAAGAGAAGAGGAAGAGGTTCTCGTTGCCCAACAGACAGCAAGCGGCTCCGAGCCCGGACTTGAGCAATAGAGATGCAATGAGGAGAGCTCATCGAAAGATGATTCCTCCCATTGCTAGAACTGCTGCAGCCAGTGGTGAACTTCGAAAGGCTTTTAGATAGTCGGGAAGAACTTGGAGCTCTTGGAGAATAACTATTTTCTTAAAACGATTATGTAGTATTTTGCTTTTTAACGGCTTGAACATATTACAAGGTTACAAGTATTTTCTGGGCCGGAAATTTAATTTAGTGTGTTAATTTATAATTTGACGACCTTTTTACTTTCCATTCTTAACCCCTTAAACTTCAAGTGAAAATATCACTTTTAAAACGACTCTTGGCAAGACGTTTTAAAAAAAAAGGGGTCGTGACGTTTAGACTTATTCATTATATTGTAAAAGTTGGTGATCTCGGCATTAATTAACTTTATGGGCTTCATGCTGGCAAGACACACGAGGCATGGTACAGTTATTTTGAGTCAGAAATTCAATAAACAGAAACAACCATGAAACTCACAATGGAAAATCCACAATCAAGGCCGGCTCGGCTAAGGGGGGGCGTAAGTTTTATCAGCTTGTTTTGCAATGCAACCGAGGAGGAACCCCATCCGTATGGGGAAATGCCCCTGAATGACGGCAGGAACAACCCAGAACTACACCAACCCCGCGCCTCGATTCCTGATGGATGGGTTGACTGCATACCATTTGGACGACCGATTTATCGATTCATACCTTCAAAAGTCCCTCTCGACGTGATGTATAACACGGAAGTGCCGCCGGGAAAGCGTTACACCTGCTCGCATGCTATCCAACGACAAGTCGTGGCTAAGCGAGAGGTTACTGCGATATTCGACCTGACTAGCGACCGGTATTACAATCCAGAAGAGGTCAAAGAAAATCTACGCATTAGGCATGTCAAAATTCCATGTCGTGGAGGAAGAAATAAATCCCCGGACGCAGAAGCTGTTAACACTTTTGTGTACGAGGCGCAGCGCATTTTGAAACGCAAGGCGAACACTTACATCTTGGTGCACTGTACACATGGTGCGATACCGTGGGCACTCCATCCCTCGGGCTGTTTATGAATTTATTAAAGCAGACGGAGCTTCAAAACATTTGCGTGTCTCTGCTTGGATTGCAATATGGAAAATATATGAGCTTCCCAGGTACTCGGCCAGTTTCGCTCAAGAGAGAGCATTTTAGACGTTTAAGACATACGTATTACTACGTGACTTGGAAGGCCATCGGAATACGGTATTGGCTGTTAATCCTTGATACCGGATGCTACCTTATCGACAGTGGATTCGAATTCAGACGGGTTCATATACGCTTTCCAAGGAAGGGCTCACCTGAGAAACCCAAACTCGACCATGTCCATCATTGGACTCTCTTGGATGGAGAGATGGTCGTTGATACGGATCACACGACGGGGGCATCGACCAGAAGAAGGACATATTGATCCTCAACCGCCAGCCGGTGTTCAAGCAACCATTTAGCGTGAGATGGGAGTTGCTTGAAAGTGATGTTACTGCTACTGATGAGTACCGCAATAAGCACTATAACTACGAAAAGGAGACGTTTAGGGTAGCTTTCTGGCAAATACGCACAACGAATCATATTTTCAATGCACTTTTTCCTAGGCATCTTCATGAGTACGATGGCCTCATCTTCCAACCATGGGATAGGCCGTACAACTTTTATACGGATGATTTTCTTCTCCAGTGGAAGTTTTTCAACGCTTTGGCTTTCTTCGTCGAGCAAGATAGTCGGGGAGAGTATAATTTGCAACTTCAGACCAGGGGAGAGCATAGAATGCTTGAGAAGGTAAAAGTTGTTGTTCCACATGACCTGCCTGCCCGTTTAGAAGGTACCATCATCGAATGTGGGTGGTACCCTGATGAAGAAGTCTGGAGGTATTTGCGACCTAGAGCGGATAAGGAAAACGCTAGTCCGTTTGAGCCCCATGTTCGTAAAATGTTGGCTAGCACGGATTATATCCGGAAGGAAGATTTCTTACTGGGGATAGATGAGAGGGCAAGGTATTGTTTGCTACTTTTGGACGGCAGCAAGCATAAAGAAATTCCGAACCCAAGTGTGGAATTTCCACCTGAAGTAGATCCTTCCCATTTCAAAAATAAGATCGTTGAATGTTACTGGGACCTAAGAGATCAAGTCTGGAAGTTCTTGCGACCGACGGATAGGGAAGAAGCTAATACATTTAAAGAACACAGGAATCTCATGCCTATCATAGCGGAGGGTATCAAAAAGGAAGAGGTGGTGCAACAAATGGAAAGTATCGCCGCCCTCCCTTTCTACCAGGAAATGCGGAGGAGATGGCTAAGTATGCCTCAAAGAAGCGTAAATTGCAGGAGGAAGTGCAGCCTCGTGAGGACGACGTGCAGGAAGTGCCTCTTGAGGATGACGAGCACTCGGATTCCCTTGAGGATGAGCACTCGGACGAGCAGGAATCTCTTGAGGACGAGGACGACGTGCAAGAAGTGCAAGCGATGGTGCCTCTTGAGGACGACGTGCAGCAACTGCCATTCATGGTGGTGCCTCTTGAGGACGACGTGCAGCAACTGCCATCCATGGTGGTGCCACGCGCACGAACTGCAATCGATATCCATGGTGGTGCCTGTTGAGGACGAAGTGCAATCTATGGTGCCTCTTGAGGACGTGCACGAACTGCAACCCATGGTGGTGTCTCTTGAGGACGACGTGCAGGAACTTCAGTCCATGGGGGCGCCTCTTGTCATCATCGACGACGCCCAAGGCCTGCTTCCAACCCACGTATAGCCCAAACCCTGCCTCTCGTAGACGAGCTCGTAGACCCCGCCATGCCTTGGATTTAAACATATTTATAGGTTCTCCTTCGAATTTTGAAATACACAGCAACTCAGATTGTCCCGGAATTTTTGTTTTATGGAGTGAAATAAATTTGTATTAAGTTACTCTTTGTTTTGTTTTACTTAAGCTCCTTCTTGAAGGAGTTCATACTGCCAATCAATCATCGGGGATTTAAATCGGCAGTGGCTTGAGAAAGTCAGGTTCCGACGAAATTTAGCATGAGCAGAAGGGTCGAAGAAGGGGTTCTCACCTGACATCTGAAGGCCGAGCTCTATGGTTCCGACTCAGTCGGCAAGGTTTGCCAGCACACACAAGGGAGCTTTGGGAAGAGTTGCCCACACCAGCATAGGGGTGGACAATGAGATCATTCTCCTCGAGGAGAATAAAAAGATGATTCCTCCCACTAGAATTGCTGCAGCAATTGGTGAACTTAAAAAATCTTTTAGATAATCGAGCTCGAACTTGCAGCTCTTGGAAATGACTATTAGCCCAAATCGATTACATTGTACCAACTTTGTATATATGTATGTTTAATATATTACACTGATAAACCAAATTACGAAGATTCTGGATATAAATGCATGGATTAGATGATAAGCCCTTTTGCACGGAAACATGGAGCTTACGTACGCTTCATAGGGTATTTAAACTATGAAAAATGGTAGCTGCTATCGGTTTAACTCAAGGTTTAGAGAATAACCATTGGAAAGATAGATTGAGGAGTCAACCTCAATGTTGATTATTCTTTATATGATTATGCTTATTGATATTCATGTAATGATATGAACTGAATTTAATTCACGCCGGTTAAGACTTTCAGGTCCAATGTTGATTATTCTTCATATGATTATGATTATTGATATTCATTTAACGATATGAATTGAATTTTATTCACGCCGGTTAAGACCCTGGTCCATTGACAAAACCGCTAGGCATAGTAAATATATAAGAGCACTATGGGGAGGTAGGGTCTCATCAGGTTGGGTGGCTGCTCTTTAGCCTTATTTAGCCTTGATTGGTTTGCTATATACTCTTGAGTATATTATTCATTTTATTTCGTTTGTGACGGCTTCTGCGGCAAAGGGTCACGACGTTTGAGATTTTGCATTATATTGTATATGTTGATCGCGTGAGCAATAAACTTACGGGTGCGTCTTGCTAGTAGTCCTAGTCTAATTCACACAAGGTAACTTTAAAATGTGTTTCATGGGGGTAAATGTGAGCTTATTGTTTATTTTATGCTTATAATAGGTCCAAGAAGTTAAATTTGTGTTACCGTCATGAGACGAAGAACATATGAGGCCCAATCAAGGTCGGGTCGGGAAAGAGCTGACGATGAAGACAGCAAAAGAGAACTAGAAAAAGTGCTTAACTTGATGCCTGATGGATGGATTGACTGCATACCATTTGGGGATCCGATTGACCGATTCATACCTTCAAAAGTCCCTCTCGACGAATCATATAACATTGCAGTGCCGCCCGAAAAGCATTATAACTGGTCGCATGTTATCCACCAGCAAATCAGGGTGGCTAACCGAGACATTGCTGCTGTTTTCGACCTGACTAACACAGAAAGGTATTACAAGGGACAATACTTCGAATCTGATTATCGCATCAGGCATATGAAGATTCGATGTCGTGGAAGAAATGAAGCACCAGACGAAGAAGATGTTAACACTTTTGTGTACGAGGCGCACCGTATTTTGAGTCGCAGGCCAAACACTTACATCTTTGTGCACTGTACGCATGGTTACAATAGAACGGGCTATATGATAGTGAACTACCTGATGCGATACCGTAATCACTCTATCTATCAGGCTGTTTCCGATTTTGCTCACTCCAGACCGCCCGGAATTTATAAGCCGCAGTATATTTCCCAGTTGTGTCATATTCACAATGTTAAATTACAGGGGCCACTTCATGCGGGAGTCCCTCCACAATGGAAACAGCCTGAAGACGATGCTCCGGAACGGATTCCAACAGCTCACCCCATGACACATAGTGATGTTATAGGAGATAGGATTCCCAGTGAGGAGCAGAGGGAGCTTCAACGTTCTTGCATGGAGTGGCTTGGATTGGCCAACTCAACTTACTTCCCAGGTTCCCAACCAATATCGCTCAAAACAGAGCATTTGTCATCACAATTTCTGCATACTTATTACTACGTGACCTGGAAGGCTGATGGAACACGATATTGGCTCTTAGCCCTTAATGATGGATGTTACCTTATCGACAGGAAATTCGACTTCAGACGGGTTCATATGCGATTTCCAAAGAAGGGCCCACCGCCAAGCGGTCAACTCGACCACGCCCATGACTGGACTCTCTTAGACGGGGAGTTGATCGTTGATACGGATCGCGCAACAGGGGAATCGACCCGAAGATACTTGGTGTACGACATGCTGATTGTCGACAAGAAGCAGGTGTTCAAGAGACCATTTAGGGAGAGATGGGACCTGATTCAAAGTGAGGTTATCGTCCCTCGGAGGGACGATGCGAACCGCAACAAGCACTATAACTACGACACTGAGGTGTTCAGAATTCGCAGGAAGGATTTCTGGCAACTACAATGCACGTATGATATCTTCGAAAAAGTTATTCCTTCGCTCCATCACGAGTCGGATGGCCTCATCTTCCAACCATGGGAGGCCCCGTACGTCTTCAATACGGATCGAAGTCTTCTCAAGTGGAAGTTTGTTGAAACTGTGGATTTCTTATTTGACCTAGATGGCCATAGAGAGCCTTGTTTGCTACTTCAGGAGAGGGGCAAACACATCCCTCTTACTGGCATGAGGGTGGAATTTCCACCGGACGTAGATGCCTCCCGTTTAGTACATACGATCATCGAATGTTACTGGGATCGTCACAAACAAGCATGGATGTTCTTGCGGCCGAGGCCGGATAAGAAAACCGCTAATTCATTTCAAACCTACAATAGTATCATGTCTTCTATAAAGGAGAATATCATAAAGGATGATGTGTTGCAACATATGGAACACTTGGCCTCCCTCCCTCTGTACAAGGAAAAGAATGCGAAAATGTTGGAAAAATATCGCCCAAGCCCTACTCTCCGCTAATGCAAGTCCAAACTTAAAAGCTTCAAAAAAGATTGTACGAAACCTGGCAATACTAATAAAAACGCCAGGACCTTGAGCAATATACCCTATGCAATGACTAACGGGGACAGTTGGAGGCATTGGTATATACCACGGTCAGAAACACATGTAAAATTCTTAGATTTATGCTAGACTGTTCCTAAATGGTTTTGTGTAAGTTTTATTTATTGTCATGTCACGATAAAAAGAAGTATTGACAAATGATTTTGAATAAATCTATCGTCTCGTCCAAACTCTATAATGACACCGTGAGACATCGACGACGGTCCGTGAGATGTATAGATGATATTTAAATACTTTAAATGTACAATGTAACGTTTTACAAACGCAAATAGTTCGCATCAACCGTCAAGTGCCATCAGAAGATGAGGGAGGATCTCTGAGCGCAGGAGCAGAAATCGAATGGTGAAGAGGAGAATGTTCACCTTGTTTCACGTTCATACTGAAACTCCTGAAGTCGACGTTCCCAGAGAGCAGCTTCCGTAGAAGATCTTGCCTGTTCGTCCGTTCCTCAGAGAGCACAGCCGTGTTCCAATGTCCACAGCAACGAGCAGAATCCTCAAACAACTCCAGAAAGCTCCCGGCATCGGGATTCAGGCGAGCAATGCGTCTGACGAGCGAGAACTCTTCGGGATCGACGAGCAGCCGGCCCCTCAAGCCTTCCTTGAATCCGATGAGTTCCGGCTCACCGCCTGTTGCATTGCTCGAGTAGATCCGGGCCTGGTCAACGAGCGAACAGTACTCGTCGATCCCCTCCGCGAAGAGCTTGTGCGATCGGAGCTGACCCCGGATGGGAACCGACCGCTTCGTGACGATGGAACGCCGGATGCCCCGAACGACGGCAAGCAAGGGGTGGCAAGTCACTCCAACGAGCTCAATCCGGTAGGGCAGGCGGTCCTCGCCGTCGTCGTGGTCGCCGTCCGGCGTCCAATATTCCTCGATATAGTCGGAACCGTCATCCGACCGGTGATATCCGACACCCATCCGATACCTACGACGGTGGACGTCTCGCGCCATTGCGACTGTTTGGCGGACGAAGGGCGCCCACGACATGGTACCGTCGAAGATAACGTCGCGCCCGGCGTTGAGCGCCGCCACCAGAAGCGAGGACGCTGCGTCCGTGGACGACTGGTGCACTACCTGGGACGCTACCGCCGCTTCTCCCATGGCTGCCATTGCCTGGTACACCACGTCCGCCTCCTTGAAGGCGTCTGCCTCGACCACTACAGCGCCGGCGGCGGCGGCGGCCCAGAACGTGGACGCCAAGATCTCCCCGACGGCGGTGCTCTTGCCTGCGCCCATTCCGCCGCCAATGAGCAGCAAAACAGGGCAGCGCCGAGCCGCCGCCACCGCCGCCACGACGCGGTCGTCTGCACCGCCGCTTCCCAGCGTCCGCAGCTCCTCTACCAGAGTGGTGAACACTCGCTTCGCCTTGAGCGCCTTCATCACCCGCCGGACGCGCCCCTCGCGTGTGGCCGCCGCCACAATGCTGCGCAGCAGCTTCCTCTCGCCGCTATCGCTCACCTGATCCATGAGCACCGCCGAGTAGCGCCAGTGGAACGCGAAGTAGGAGAGCATGCAGGCATCCAACTCCTGCACCAGCGCCGCCTGCAGCGCCTGCAGTTGCGCCTCGAAATCAACGCCATCGCCGCCGCCACCGTTAGTACCGGTTTCGCTGCTCTTGATGCGCACGAGGAAGGAAAGAATGTCAGCGAGGCTGGTGGCGGCGTCGCCGCCGCCGCTGGCCAAGTAGGACATGGCAATGTCTCCCACTCGGGCGGCCACAGGATTGTGCTCTGGATGGAGCCCAAGCTGGCGGAGTACATAGTCACCAAAGAGTTCAATCTTTCGTGGCTGCCCGCCACTGGTGAAGGAGATCTGCGCGATTACGCCGCCGCTGTACTTGGATTCGTCCATCAACTTTCGCGGATTTGGGCAACGAACGAACTTTACTTGAATTTTGACCCCAGATAGGATTACGATATAAATTTTCGTACGAATTCT
>LDJE01095650.1:0-14024 GCA_001021135.1 Selaginella kraussiana
ATGGCGGCAGCGACGGTGGCGGCGGCGGCGGCGGCGTTCAGCGCGCGCGGAGGACGGGGAGGTGCTGCCGCGCTGCGAGCTGGAGGAGGTGCGCATTGCCCAATCCCCCTTTCCATTGCCGCAATTCATTGCAGGAATCAGGAGCTGCTTCATGAGGAATTCCGCATTCTCCCTGCGAGAAGGCCGAGTCTTTCTTGATTCCCGATGCTCCGGAGCGAGGAGGACGACGATGGTGAGCTTCTCCAACCAGCTCGCGGACGCCGCTGCGTTCAACGCTCACAACAACAGTGAAGGTGGTGTTTTTTTGTTTTGTTTGGAAATGGTTATCCCAAAGTTAACTATCCACCCTCGCAGATAACCACGTACTAGTACTCGATCGACTACGAGCCGTCCTCTTCTACGTAACCACGAGCATCGTAGCGTTACCTTTGTTCGTGGTAATGATCGTGGAGCATCCCCTCGTACTACTCCTCGACAAACACCGTCGGAAGGCTCACCATATGGTAAACAAAATCTGGGCGTACCTTACCACGGTACTCTTCTACAAGGTCGACGTTATCGGAAGGGAAAACCTCCCAAAATCTGACGAACCAGCGGTGTACATTGCCAACCATCAGAGCTTTCTCGACATATACGCTCTCTTTCAGCTTGGGATTCCATTCAAGTTCATCAGCAAAACGAGCAACTTCTTCATACCCATCTTAGGTTGGGCCATGTACTTAACCGGCCACGTACCTCTACGACGTCTCGATACGAAGAGCCAGATAGTAAGCACGGTAATACTATCTTCCATGGTAACCCCAGCGTTCTTCCCAGGAATGCCTGAAACGTTGCATCCAAGTGCTCAAGCAAGGTGCGTCCGTTTGCTTCTTCCCAGAGGGAACTCGTAGTAAGGATGGTACCATGTCCGACTTCAAGGTGAAGTGACGACGTCCACTGTGGTTAACAACCCAGCGTCCCGTTTTTCAGAAGGGAGCCTTCACCGTGGCTACCAAAGCCCAGGTACCCGTGGTACCCATTGCCCTCGTTGGTACCGGGAAGCTGATGCCCAAGGAAAGTATTCTACGAAGTGGTGGCGTGAAGATCGTTATACAACCGCCTCTACGGGGAGAGAGTGCTGATGAGCTCTGTGCTCAAGCCCGAAGATCCATCTCCCAGGCTCTTGTGGAGCATGGTAACGATGTCAACCAAAGGTAGACCATTGCTTACTATACGATGTATTATACATTTAAGTATGAGCTTACCAGGTAGCGTGGTAGTGACCATGTAGTCTGGTATTTAATGTGAGGTGGCGACATTTGCCCTAAGGGAATATACCACAAGCGCCGCATTTTAGGGTTGCGTTTCCTTTTGCGATGAAGGTGATCTTGAGGAGCTCCGATGGCGACCATTTCGAGGTGGGCGAAGCTGTGGCAGTTCAATCCAAGCGTATCAAGAAGGTGATGGAGCACAGCAAGGACATGGAGATTGTCGCGGTCGACGTGAAAGTTCCGACGACGATGCTGATCCAGGTGATTGAGTACTGCCTTTTTCAGATTGATCTCAAGGAGAATCCCCGCTCGCCGTTTGAGATGGAGAAATGGGAGTGTGAATATCTCAAGAGGGTGCACCGGGGTGGGAAGCCCTACGATAAACTCATCGATGTTGCAACGTACATGGAGGTTGAGGATCTCCTCGACTTTCTTTACCAGGCAGTGGTCGATTTCGACTGTTTATACCCTTGCGACATGGTCTTCTCGCACTTCACGGAAGAGCAGATGGATCCAGATAACATCATCAACTTCATGAGGAGCTTGGATTTCCATATGACGCCGGATTTCAAATTCCCTGGAATGTGAGCTTCTAGAGCTTTTGTGTTGGGTGCGTATTACCTACGACCTACTTACTATCAGTGGGTAATACTAAGAAGCTCTTCATGGTTGTAGCATTTGATGTTCGTTTTAATTTTTTAAAATGTAAAATTCTATGATCTCTACAAGCACAACGAAGATGAATGAGACTTTAATAAAATCTTGAGCCTATTTGCACGCAAAGGCATTTATGTTAAAACTCTCTATCTCAATCAATTAAGCCTATTTGCAGATGATTGATAAGTTTTTTGTTATCGTATCAATTAGTTAATTAACGCTTTTGCATTATTATGCATTTGGTTTTAAGGCTTCAACATCCCGGTACATGCCTTTGCTTTGATATATATCTGCCATGAGCACATAAATACAGTCGTTCGTTGGATCCAAGTTGAGTAGAGCTTGAAATGCAAGTTTCCCAATCTCCAAGTTCTTGCACTTTGAACAAGCACCCAAAACCGCGATCCAAGTCACAGAATCTGGAGAGAAGGGCATGCTGTTTATAAGTTTCCAAGCCTCGTCCAGTTTGTCAGCCCGGCCGAAGAGATCAATCAAACATGTGTAATGTTCAATGCTCGGACGAATTTCATACTTAGTTATCATTGATGCAAAGTATTCCTTGGCTCTGTCAACATGCCCAGCATGGTTACAGGCCGAAAGTAGATTCATAAACGTTATTACACTTGGTGTAACTTGATCATCCTCCATCTTTTCAAACAACTCAAAAACCTGCTGTGTATCCCCTTGACGACTATAAGCACCCAGAATTGCACCCCAAGCAGCCGAGTTTTTGTTTGGGATCAAGTCGAAAACTTCTCGCGCATCCGTAATGCTGGAGCACCTTGCATAAAAGTCGACAAGCGAAGTTGCTACAAATATATCTTTCTCCATTCCCAGAGCTCTGATTTCTGTGTGAAGTGCCTTTCCATGATCAAGAGCACCTATGATAGCACAAGCCTTTAACGCAGCAACAAAAGCTAGTGAATTCGGTTTGCAACCTTCACGTTTCATTCGGAAAAACAGGTCCAGGGCCTCAACTCCCTTCCCGTTTTCCGTATACCCCATAATGAGTGCATTCCAGGCGACAACATCACGGTCCGGCATTGTTTCAAATAAATCACGAGCTATATCAACGTTTCCAGATTTACAATGCATGTCTACTATGGTGCTTGCAACATATTTATTGAGCTCACAGTTCCTTTTTCTAGCTTCTAGCTGAATGGCAACCCCGTTTTCCAATGCGTGCATTTTAAGGTCTTCCCTTGACATTAGGCTTGTACAGGCCTTCAATGCTGCTACAAACGTGAGAACGTCTGGGACAAACCCTTCCCGTTTCATTTGAGAAAACACTTCTAAAGCCATTTCGCCCCTCTCATTTTCTATGTACCCTGATATCAAAACATTCCAGCTAATAACATCACGATTACTCATGGCGTCAAAAATTTCACGAGCTTTCTCGATACTTTTGCATTTGGCATACATGTCTATGAGCGTGTTTAATACATACAAGTTTGGCTCACAGCCATTCTTCATAAATATGCTTTGTATGTCATTTAAGTTCTTAAGCCCTTCCAAACCCATGTCGCTAGAGGCCTTCAAAGCAGCAACGAGCGTTATAGAGTTTGGGGTAAATCCCTCATGCAACATTTTGCAAAAGACCATAGAAGCTATTTTTCCTTGACCATGTAATGCGTAGCCTAAGATCAAGGAAGTCCATGAAACCACATCACGTTGTTGCATACTATCAAAAACGTACTGAGCATCCAAAAGGCTTCCACACTTTGAGTACATGTCCAGAAGAACGTTAGAAAGTCGCATATGTAATCCATTGCAGTGCTCCAATGCTCTAGAATGAATTGCCATCCCCTTCTCCAAAGACACCATTTTTACTTGCTTATGAATGTAATTATTTTCGAGCGTAGCAAGATCAATGCATGCTTTAAGACAAGCAACGAAAGTGAGAAAATCTGGAGCGCAGTCCATTAGAACAAACAGCTCTAACGTTACATGAGGTTGCCCATTATCTACATACCCAAGAAGAAGGGCGTTCCAGGCAACTACATCACGGTTTTGCATTCCGTCGAATACTTTGCGGGCTTCGACAAGTCTCCCACACTTTGCGTACATATTTACCAGGGTACTCGCTATGTACATGTTGGAATCTAGTCCTGTCTCTAGGACAACCGTATGCAACATTGTCCCCCTCCGTAGGTCTTTGTTCTTGCCACAATCCTTCAATGCATCTAGAATTGCATACTTGAATGGAGCTTGAGTCTCCATTGTCAACGAGCATTGTCCAGTCGAAGGTGCAAGAATATAAGTAATTATAAAACACTTAAATAATAGAAGAGAATCACATGAGGAATGCGGTCAATGGGGAACATCAGGGCGATTGATTGATGGCCACGTCGACTTTACATGATCTGAGAAGATATCGTCAGCAGAGCACTGAGATATTTCGTGCCCGAAAGATATTTTCGACTGACGCGGACGTTCGGGCTAGGCTTGGAGAGGCTCGGCTGGCCGCCCACCTAGCCTCGGGATGCTCGGAACCTCTGGTCGGCAAAATATCGGGGCTACCAATGGTCCTGTGCGAAGCTGCCACGTGCGACTCGCATTTCCTTGGAGCGCCACTTGAATTTGCATTAGGGTTTCTGAAGCACTGAGCCATGATCGTGAGATCGCGATGCCAGCTCTGGATGCGAAGCCTCAAAGAAACGTCACTCTTTCGAGCTCCGCCGTCGGAAGAATGCGTGAAACAGGTGAGCAAAGGCACAAATTTGCGTTGAATTCCCCTCGAATTTGCTTCCTGCAGGCTGAAATCTTCGCCTACGTCGAATCATTCGGCCAATATGCGTCGGAGACGTTCTCAGACGACATCTCGGAGGTACGCTGGTCATTTTGACACAAGAACTTTGCGAATTTCCTTTGCAGTTACTTCGCGAGCATTATCCCCATGAGCAACCTTCCTTGCTTGACGACGTACTTGGTAAGCACCTGAATATTCCATATAGTAACGCATCGAATATACCCCACATTATGCAGCGACGTTCGTACTCTACCACCCCGAACATGGCCATACGATACTTCACCCGTTACTTTCCTGCGTGATCGATGGTACCCTAACATACCACAAGGACGCACCTCCGTTCAAATCGTTCATCGCCTTGTTCGCTGCGGTAACGTCGTTTCCATGAACCACGTCTAACCACGAAGGTGATGTTTTTCTACAGAGGGACCTCACGGAGCAATGGGCTTTGGCCTGTGGTGAGATATTGCGGCAACTTACGCACTACAACCGCCCCATTTACAACTCGGAGGGTTCACCCGATGGTAATGGTAAACGGAAGCTCGTCGGCGAACCCGGTGAAACCTCCGAGGGTGACAATGGGAAACGTACTGCAACCCGGTTTCTCACACCTTGGATCACCGACAGTCTCCTCGCAGCTCCGGTCGAGACGAGGAGCGACTACTTTCGCTGGTAAGTTCGTATGTCGTCGTGGTTTAGCATTTATTAACGTACGTACACAACAGGTGTAGCGGAGTTTTGGGAAAATACGCCGGAGGTGGTGATCTGAGACCTCCAACCACAGGTATTTATGTTAATCTCAATTAGTTTTATGCTAATCCGTGTTATCTCAGCCGTAAGCGGCAAAAGCCACGGGAAGCATCCGCAGCTTCTTTCCTCGACTCCGAGATGGGCTGTCGCTAATGGCGCCGCTGTTATTTCGAGTGTTTGCGACGATGAAGTTTCACGTTGCGAGACGGCGGAGCTTACGGCTGCTTCTGTTCCGGCTCTACTTCTTCCGCCACCGACGACGATTCTCGACGAACATTTGGTTGCCGGACTGCCACCCCTCGAACCGTATGCCCGTTTGTTCCACCGGTACGCTCATTCGTATATGTACGTGTTTAGGGTACTGAGGTGTTGATCATGAAGGTATTACTCGATCGCAACGCCGGGAGCTACGCAGCGGCTGCTTCTCGGCCTCTTGGAAGCTCCGGCATCTTGGGCACCGGATGCACTCGATGCCGCTGTGCAGCTAGTCGAGCTTCTGCGGGCGGCTGAAGACTTCGGCTCTTCGTTCAAAGTGAGCGTTGTCCCTTTTAAGGTTTTAGGGTTTAGGGTTAGGGTTGGTTTTAGGGTTAGGGTTTGCAATTTTTTAGTGTCAGTGCTGATGATATGCTTGCAGCTGCCGGAAAACTGGTTTCATCTCCATTTCTTACGACCTATGGGTACTGCAATGGCTACGAAGGAAGGCATGGCAGCAGATGCAGCGGCTGCTCTGCTGTTTCGCATTTTCTCGCAGGCGGCACTGCTTTTTACTCCTCGAGGCTACGGCCAGGGTGCTCAAGTCGTGCAGCCTCTATACGGACCTCCCATACACTCCAATGGGAACGACGTGGTAACATCTTCGTACATCAAATTTCTGGCAATTCTCATGACTTTCATATGTTGATTAGATGGAAGCAGCCGCTGCTCAGGCAACGGAAGAAGCAACCGCAAGAGGCGTAGCCTGCTTGATGCGAGACTATGGCCTGGACGTCGAGTGGCGGATATGTGCTCTCTGGGAAGCGGCTTACGGACTTCTCCCACTCAACTCCTCTGTAGTTCATCTTCCGGAGCTCGTGGTAGCAGCACCATTGCAACCCCCGATGCTTTCATGGAATTTGTTCCGGCCTTTGCTTAGGGTTCTTGAGCTTTTGCCTAGAGGAAGCCCTTCGCATACGTGTTTGAGGAGGATCTTCACGGCCGTCGTGAACGCCGTTCTACAGCGAGCGTTTCCGGCTGAGGAAAACCAGAGGGGCAACAAGAACGGCACCGGCGCCGACGGTATGGCGGAGCTTCGGGCGATGGTTCACTGCCTCTTCACCGAGGCGTTCCTCACCCCGGCACTCGGGTCTCAGCTACTATCGGACGCTCTCACCGTCTGCCTGGCCCACGACTCGGTGCACCACAGTAACCGGGACAAGGACCACGATAAGCTCAAGAGAAACAAGGACGCTCAAACCGCGAAGTCTCGAGGAGCAGTGGCCACCTTCGACTCGTACCTCGTAGCGGCGGTTTGTGCCCTAGCGTGCGAGGTTCAACTCTGCAGCTTCTCGGGCTCTTCACCGTCGAACAAGGTCCCGGGTGCAGCGTTTCAAGCAAAGCGACTCATGTCCGTCCTCGAAGCCCTTCTCGTGGTACAACCCTTCGATCCCGACTGGAAGGAGAACGCCAGCAGCTCGAACGACTTGGTGGCGGCGGCCATCGTGGCGGCGCACATCTCCAGGCTTCTGCGGAGCTCTAGGGCTTGTATTCATGCACTGAGTGCGATCGGGAGGTACAAGGGGGATCCAGGACTTCCGAGCAAAGTTGCAACCATTCTCTCACTCGTAGACGGAAATGGGAAGGCCGTAGAGTCGATCTTCCAATACGTAGACAAGCTCATGAGTTGTACGGAGGGATCTACTACGAGGTCGGGTGATGGTACGGACAGGAACAAGGGTCCGACGCTTTCTCGGAGTGTTGCTCAGAACATCATCAATGGTTTGCCCAAGGATAGTTTGGGGAAGGAAGCTGCGACTTGCTTGAACGCGTCGGACGTTACCAATCTCTTTTGTGGTTGCAACGGGGTTAGCGCCACGGTTAGCAGCTTGCTTAAGGGCGTGCTAAAGCAGAAGCAGGATTTAGCTGTCGCGGTTGTTCCTCTACTTTGGCAGAGGCTCGTCGCGGCTCGTGAACTTCCGGAGACGAAGGCAGGCACTTCAGCAAAGCAGGGTTGGCTTCAGGCAAGTCGGAAGTTCCTCTAGGGTTTAGGTTTAGGGTTTAGCAACTTCGTATTGACCGATGTATTTTGGGGTGTTTTTCAGGTCGTAGAGGCTCTCTGTACTGTGGCTGTCACGTATCCGGAGAGAGCCACGTCCGCCATACTTGTGCAGGTGATTCTAACGCTGGACTTTGCATCACATTGTAAAGCTGAATCTTGACAGGAAGCTACATTTGTCAGGCTGAACGGGAAATTCAACCGTGGCTATCTGGCGGACTTGAGAAGTGGCGGCTGAACACTCGCATCGTGGTGTTGCTCAGCGAGCTGCTGCGGTTCTCGACGGACGTGGTGGTGCTAGCGACCATGGCAAACGCCTGCGTCCTACTCTACAAGGCTACCGACGGGATGTCGGTAGACGGCGAACCATGCACGTTACCCCAGCTCGAGGCAAGTGTTTTTTGGTGACCCGGTTTTCATAAAAACACTCGTTTTTTGCAGCTTCTGGAAGCCATTCTTGTGGCAATAAAACCTCTGAATAACAACAAGGTTTCAACCAAGGGCCTGGTGGTGCTTCTGAAGGTGTGTAGGTTTTGGTTGGTGTTTTATATGCTGATACGGTATTGTGATACGTAGAAACGACTGCCGGCTATTGTGAGCTGCCTGTCCCATGCTAGCCCTAGGATTCGGGCCCTGAGCATGTCTCTGCTGCAGGACATTGTGTTTAACGATGTGTTGAGCTCTCCTAATCATGCCGACAGTTTGGAGAAGGGTGTGAATCCCGGGTGCTGGCTTGCCGAAGTTGAGCAGTCGCTTGCATGGGAGGCTCACTTTAGACGAGCAGCGGGGCTCTCTGAGACTCATCTCGTTTCAACAGCGGCCTCTCTTGGGTGCCGGTTGCCCGCCTGAACAAACATCAGTCTTATGTGACAGTTAGAAAAAAGAGCACGACCTGACATTTGTAATGAAGTTTCCTAACATTTGTAATGAATCCAATAAAGCATTATTGAGGTTTGGGGCATTTCCCACGATGGTATCCCTTGAAAGCCTACATTTTTCTCAATGTTCCCTCCAGTATTTTACACGTTATTGAATTTAATTAATTTAAAACCCTCATGTCCATGGGCAGCCATATAATATAACTGTCTGGACCATGAAAGTCTTTACTTGTAAATGTGGTACAAACATGTTTCGCATCTATCTCAAAACCGCGTTCCTGTTTCACGTATTGAAACGCGAACGCGCTAAAGGTTTGAATCATATACCACTATGCAAGCCAAAGGCAGCAAATGATCGTGAAATACTCCTTACGGTGTAAGTTCTAGAATGGCAAGGTATATTTGACGAGCAAATGCTTGCCAGGGCTAGAGAGTCTGTTGCTAAGGACTGTTTGAAACAAGCTGGGGACAGCAACGAATTCCATATTGACACATCTGGAATGATGGTGTAGCTCAAGATGATTATGTAGGTTATGTTTGTCAATGGGCTGGATAAGACACCAAACATTATGTGTAAGAAGATCAAGACGCTGCTCTCAAGCGACTGGACAGTGAAGATTTTACGGCTGTGGAAAGTACACCATGGTTGTCAAAGATATAAAAAATTTCTCTTGCCTACAATAGAGATTGAATGTCTATGCTTACGCTGCCTTCGCTGGGTACGTCCATCCATGATAACAACAATATATAGATAGAAGATCCATCCACAATAGAAAGATACGAATTGTATACATTACCAAGAATTACAGTCGAAGTTTTATGAAGTTCTTGTGAAGTTTGAGAGTCTTTCTGCATGTTACTTTGGGAGATAAAAGCTCATGTCAACCCAACTTCTCAAGTTTATCGATTCCTCTCCACAAGATCAAGCGGCCATGCCCCCCAGTTACCCCCATGATCCAACATCATGTCAATGACGTTTTCTCGGAGCCATTGTGAAAACTAGTCTACATTCTATTTGCTTGTCATTTATTTCCAGGTTGAGTTTCTTACCGTGAACCCGTGCACTTTATTAACACGGGCTTGTAGTTATAGTCCAATCTTCACGCTTTCTGGCTGGACACGTGTTTCTGGAAATAAGATTTCCAGTAAGGCCTATTGGTTCGAAGGTATGTAGTTTTTCATTTGTCCTTCGTAGACTGACACGGTATTTTGATATGCAGAAACGCGTATCCCTGGGATTTGCGTTCTGGCTGTGACCTTGTCTTTGACGAGGCTTTAGTTATCCCACCGACAGTTTGGAAAAGAGTACTAAGTTAAAAAGTCGCTAGTTTGACGAGTAGCAAGACTCTCTTGTGTCCACAGCGGCCTCCCTTGGCAGCCAGCTGCCCGCTTGAACAATCAGCACCTTTGCTATGCTGTTATGTGACGTCGACGCTAGTAGACTTGCGACTACATCAATCGAAAGATAACTTCATTGACAAATTTTGAAACAATTTGTACTACTTCAAATCTATGGTTTATAAACATTAGACTAGATTAGATTTAACGTCATTACCTATGAGGCCTCCAAATTAAACTCCATCTATGTATCTATCTATTAGATCACCTGGCCATGGTCTTTCTCAGGACATTTTAGTAATATTTTTAATTTAATAAAATCAATAAAGATGTAACATCTACAACTCCATTGTCTTTAATGTTTTTTGTATATATAATGATAGATAGTTTTACATTCGGAATACTAAATAATACTTTGATCGGAAATCTATCTATCTAAACGAAATGAAATGATTCTGGGTTGATGCAAGCAGCGCCATCATCAGCAGTTGATAAATTGAAAATAGTATTTTTAAAAACCAAATCATCTATCTAGACAAAACGTTAGCCATTTTCTACTGTTCACAAATAATTCTCTAAAAACCCGTTTGAATGTCTCAAAATCTATGCCCACTACGGGTGTCGATAAATTCCGTCCTCGGGATCGATATTGTAGATTTGACATAAGCGTGACCACGTGGCATTTCAATTGAAGGAAAATTCACTTTCTCTTTGGCGAGGTAGATGGGGATGGCGATAGCGGGATGCGAATAGTGAGCTTTTCGATTCCTCTCCCCACAGCTACGCAAGAACAAGCAGCTCCCGCGGGGAGCAGAGCGCTGCTTCTCCGTTCAGGAGAAAGGATGGACATTCCCAACAAGATCGAAGGCTACCTCTACGTCGTCAACCCATCCAGGATCAGGATTCGCGGCATACGCAAGCGATACTTCTTCCTCGACGGCTGCGTTGCCGTCTGCTACAAGTCCAAACCCCAAGACGATGAAAAGGTGAGTTTTCTTTGCATGTTGATATTGAAATTCATAAATTTTGCAGTTTTCCTTGAGGCGTGGAACGATTCAACCATTCACCAAAGTCGAGGATCACGGTTTAGAGGTCATTCATGGTCAGGTGGGACATGTTTTAATTAATGTATTTTTTATACGTATAATGTTTATCTTCAGCGTCTTCATACGTTTACGTTGCTTGACCCAAAAAACCCTCACTACAAGCTCAAGGTATAACCCTAATTCTTCGTATTTTTCTACGGTCTTTCTTAATGTAGTTGGGTGCGCAAAGTGCGGAAGAGGCTGCTAAATGGATGACTGGTTTCAAAGAAGCGGCTGAACAGGTATTTTATACTCGTATTTTTGTTTTAATTATTCTTGAAAAATGGCTGTTTTTTTCAGAATGTATCCAGCAATGGAAGCGTCGAGCACGGGTACTTCTTTCATGTCATTATTTTTTCAAAGTTTTTCTTGTGGGTCTTTCAGACCTTCTCTTGGAACGGCGGCCAAAGCTTTCTCATTCAAAGGTGATGTTTCGAGCTCCGTATTTATACGTATTCTTACGGGGTATTATTTCAGACTGGACTCAAGAGTGGACCTCGAAACCGCAGTCATCACCGGACGTTATCTCAGAGTCACCATGGAGAATCCATGGTTGTCAAAATGGTAAGCATTTTAAGTAATGGGTTTAGGCATTTACTAATCAGGTTTTTCAGGTTTGAGACTCTTCAGAGAGTCGTCTAAAGCGAAAGGAAGGTTCAGAACCAAGGTACTAGTAAATTAACGAGTGACTTTAATTTTAATTATTTAGTTAATGTAGTTTTCGGACGATCATCCAGCGGTAATGGCTGTGGGCGTTATAAAGGCGAGCTGCGAGTACATCTTCAACGCCGTGACAGACTTGGGACGATTACGTGAAGAGTGTGTGGTACTTCCTAATCGATAGAGCTTTTACCAAATTCCATACATTTTTCCAGGTGGGATTTTTGCTTCCTAGGTGGGAAGGTGGTGCAACGCATAGATGGCCACACTGATATCGTCCACGAGCAGCTTCGGAGGAAGTGGCTTCCAGGGTTAGTGTTCGTGAAGCCCTAAACCCTAACCCTAAATCCTATCGGAATGCAGACATATGCGGCAGCGGGACCTCCTCATCCAGCGTTTCTGGCGTCGTGAGCACGATGGTACATATGGTAAGCCTTCGCTTGTGGTTGTACCATTGCCTGGGTTAACGTCGTTCCATGGTAGTGATCCTGTACCGCTCGGTAACGCACAAGGAATGCCCCTCTCGGACAACGGTCGTCCGGGCCAACTTGAAAAGTATGTCTCGGAAAAAATGATAGAGGGAGATTATATTGTTTGTTTACAGGTGGAGGATATGTAATTTCCCCCATGCCCTCTGATCCCAGCCGTTCTCTCGTGAGACATATGCTAGAAATCGACTGGAAAACATGGAAGTCGCATTTTAATCCGTCCCGAGTTCAGAAGATCACCATTCGTATGCTCGAGAGAATTGCAGGTACATAGGGCTTAGGGTTAGGGTTCGTTTTAGGGCATTAGGGTTTGATGTTTTTCGCATTTAACAGCGTTGCGGGAGCTCTGCAAGGCCGAGCCTCCTCCCTCTGCCAAGAAAGATGCCAAGAAAGAGGTCGAGGTAGATGGGGTATACACCGCCGCCTCCGATGACAAGTCCGTCATTCGCCGAGAACCAACATTCAAAAGCGCGAAGTTTGATCTTGCGGATGGTCATCAGGGTTCGTTTCTACAGCAAACTGTAGATGACGCTGATGAGTTCTACGATGCTCCGGACGAAGATGACGACGAGCTCGAGGACGCATTACAGTCTCCGAGTGAGACTGAAGGCACCGAAGAACTCCACGAGCCTAAGGTGCGAACTAGCGTCATGTTTGAGAAACAAAAATCCTGACTTTTTCATTTGCAGCCAAAGTTTTTAGCTGCGGGCAGCTTCGTCAAGCGTTTGGGTGAGTATTTTGGCAATATCGGCTTCATGTATTTGTAACTTATATCGAATTCTCCGCCCTAGTGCTTTAGGGTTTAGGGTTAGGATTAGGGTAAATGTTCGTTTAAATTTGTGTGGTAACTATTGTATTTTACAGCTCAGAAAAAGGAGGTCACAAAGGAAGCTGGCAATTTGGACAGCGAAGGTACACTTCCTCGATGTTCCACGTTCAACTCCAGCTGCTGCTGGGACGTCGCTGATCCCGGGACGTTCTTGATTCGTGGGAAGAACTACTTGCGTGACCAGAAGAAAGTGAAAGCGAAAGATACCCTAATGCAGCTCGTGGCTGTGGACTGGTATCGCTCCACTGAGCGCATGGATCACGTTGCTGATAGGGAAAACACCTTCATGCAGGTGCGGATTTTATAAAACTGCTTTGATTTGATCGATAACTGTGCATTTTTTTCCAGAAGCAAAAAGTCCGAAGGCTCAGTAGGTGCTTTTTCTTCATTGTCAACCTCCAGGTGGGCCTCCATCCTACAGTTTTCAGGAACTCTAAACCCTAAACCCTAAATACGCATTCCCAGGTTCCAGGTTCAACTACGTATTCCTTGGTCCTCTACTACATGCTCAAGGATGTAGTCAGCAGCGTCCCTCTATTGGAAAAGTTCGTAAACGGGAACGACCGCTTTCGGAGTTCTCGGTTTAAGCTAATACCACACGTAGCTGAGGTATGTATTTCGTATTTTCGTGGTACAACTTACTACGTATTTTTCGTGGTACCAGGGATCGTGGATTGTCAAGCAAAGTGTGGGAAAGACAGCTTGTCTGGTGGGGGAAGCTTTGAACATCAACTATTTCCACGGAAAACATTATTTGGAGGTACTGTAGTGTGTATTGCTCGTACACCTTTATAGAGTGTGCGATGATGCAGCTTGACATCGATGTTGGATCGTCATCCGTAGCCAAAGGCGTGGTGAGCTTAGTCTTTGGGTACATGAAAAAGCTTGTTGTAGAAATGTCTTTTCTCATACAGGTATTTAATTATCGTATACAGTTTTTACGGATTATTCCCGAGCATTTTTCAGGCAAATACTGAGGAGGAGCTCCCGGAAATGCTCCTCGGGAGCTGTCGGATTTCATCACTAGACGAGTCCAAGGCCGTGCCGCTCCCACCTCGAGAATCATAGATGGTATATAGAAGAAAACGT
>LDJE01095651.1:0-10501 GCA_001021135.1 Selaginella kraussiana
TGGTGTACTTTCCACAGCCGTAAAATCTTCACTGTCCAGTCGCTTGAGAGCAGCGTCTTGATCTTCTTACACATAATGTTTGGTGTCTTATCCAGCCCATTGACAAACATAACCTACATAATCATCTTGAGCTACACCATCATTCCAGATGTGTCAATATGGAATTCGTTGCTGTCCCCAGCTTGTTTCAAACAGTCCTTAGCAACAGACTCTCTAGCCCTGGCAAGCATTTGCTCGTCAAATATACCTTGCCATTCTAGAACTTACACCGTAAGGAGTATTTCACGATCATTTGCTGCCTTTGGCTTGCATAGTGGTATATGATTCAAACCTTTAGCGCGTTCGCGTTTCAATACGTGAAACAGGAACGCGGTTTTGAGATAGATGCGAAACATGTTTGTACCACATTTACAAGTAAAGACTTTCATGGTCCAGACAGTTATATTATATGGCTGCCCATGGACATGAGGGTTTTAAATTAATTAAATTCAATAACGTGTAAAATACTGGAGGGAACATTGAGAAAAATGTAGGCTTTCAAGGGATACCATCGTGGGAAATGCCCCAAACCTCAATAATGCTTTATTGGATTCATTACAAATGTTAGGAAACTTCATTACAAATGTCAGGTCGTGCTCTTTTTTCTAACTGTCACATAAGACTGATGTTTGTTCAGGCGGGCAACCGGCACCCAAGAGAGGCCGCTGTTGAAACGAGATGAGTCTCAGAGAGCCCCGCTGCTCGTCTAAAGTGAGCCTCCCATGCAAGCGACTGCTCAACTTCGGCAAGCCAGCACCCGGGATTCACACCCTTCTCCAAACTGTCGGCATGATTAGGAGAGCTCAACACATCGTTAAACACAATGTCCTGCAGCAGAGACATGCTCAGGGCCCGAATCCTAGGGCTAGCATGGGACAGGCAGCTCACAATAGCCGGCAGTCGTTTCTACGTATCACAATACCGTATCAGCATATAAAACACCAACCAAAACCTACACACCTTCAGAAGCACCACCAGGCCCTTGGTTGAAACCTTGTTGTTATTCAGAGGTTTTATTGCCACAAGAATGGCTTCCAGAAGCTGCAAAAAACGAGTGTTTTTATGAAAACCGGGTCACCAAAAAACACTTGCCTCGAGCTGGGGTAACGTGCATGGTTCGCCGTCTACCGACATCCCGTCGGTAGCCTTGTAGAGTAGGACGCAGGCGTTTGCCATGGTCGCTAGCACCACCACGTCCGTCGAGAACCGCAGCAGCTCGCTGAGCAACACCACGATGCGAGTGTTCAGCCGCCACTTCTCAAGTCCGCCAGATAGCCACGGTTGAATTTCCCGTTCAGCCTGACAAATGTAGCTTCCTGTCAAGATTCAGCTTTACAATGTGATGCAAAGTCCAGCGTTAGAATCACCTGCACAAGTATGGCGGACGTGGCTCTCTCCGGATACGTGACAGCCACAGTACAGAGAGCCTCTACGACCTGAAAAACACCCCAAAATACATCGGTCAATACGAAGTTGCTAAACCCTAAACCTAAACCCTAGAGGAACTTCCGACTTGCCTGAAGCCAACCCTGCTTTGCTGAAGTGCCTGCCTTCGTCTCCGGAAGTTCACGAGCCGCGACGAGCCTCTGCCAAAGTAGAGGAACAACCGCGACAGCTAAATCCTGCTTCTGCTTTAGCACGCCCTTAAGCAAGCTGCTAACCGTGGCGCTAACCCCGTTGCAACCACAAAAGAGATTGGTAACGTCCGACGCGTTCAAGCAAGTCGCAGCTTCCTTCCCCAAACTATCCTTGGGCAAACCATTGATGATGTTCTGAGCAACACTCCGAGAAAGCGTCGGACCCTTGTTCCTGTCCGTACCATCACCCGACCTCGTAGTAGATCCCTCCGTACAACTCATGAGCTTGTCTACGTATTGGAAGATCGACTCTACGGCCTTCCCATTTCCGTCTACGAGTGAGAGAATGGTTGCAACTTTGCTCGGAAGTCCTGGATCCCCCTTGTACCTCCCGATCGCACTCAGTGCATGAATACAAGCCCTAGAGCTCCGCAGAAGCCTGGAGATGTGCGCCGCCACGATGGCCGCCGCCACCAAGTCGTTCGAGCTGCTGGCGTTCTCCTTCCAGTCGGGATCGAAGGGTTGTACCACGAGAAGGGCTTCGAGGACGGACATGAGTCGCTTTGCTTGAAACGCTGCACCCGGGACCTTGTTCGACGGTGAAGAGCCCGAGAAGCTGCAGAGTTGAACCTCGCACGCTAGGGCACAAACCGCCGCTACGAGGTACGAGTCGAAGGTGGCCACTGCTCCTCGAGACTTCGCGGTTTGAGCGTCCTTGTTTCTCTTGAGCTTATCGTGGTCCTTGTCCCGGTTACTGTGGTGCACCGAGTCGTGGGCCAGGCAGACGGTGAGAGCGTCCGATAGTAGCTGAGACCCGAGTGCCGGGGTGAGGAACGCCTCGGTGAAGAGGCAGTGAACCATCGCCCGAAGCTCCGCCATACCGTCGGCGCCGGTGCCGTTCTTGTTGCCCCTCTGGTTTTCCTCAGCCGGAAACGCTCGCTGTAGAACGGCGTTCACGACGGCCGTGAAGATCCTCCTCAAACACGTATGCGAAGGGCTTCCTCTAGGCAAAAGCTCAAGAACCCTAAGCAAAGGCCGGAACAAATTCCATGAAAGCATCGGGGGTTGCAATGGTGCTGCTACCACGAGCTCCGGAAGATGAACTACAGAGGAGTTGAGTGGGAGAAGTCCGTAAGCCGCTTCCCAGAGAGCACATATCCGCCACTCGACGTCCAGGCCATAGTCTCGCATCAAGCAGGCTACGCCTCTTGCGGTTGCTTCTTCCGTTGCCTGAGCAGCGGCTGCTTCCATCTAATCAACATATGAAAGTCATGAGAATTGCCAGAAATTTGATGTACGAAGATGTTACCACGTCGTTCCCATTGGAGTGTATGGGAGGTCCGTATAGAGGCTGCACGACTTGAGCACCCTGGCCGTAGCCTCGAGGAGTAAAAAGCAGTGCCGCCTGCGAGAAAATGCGAAACAGCAGAGCAGCCGCTGCATCTGCTGCCATGCCTTCCTTCGTAGCCATTGCAGTACCCATAGGTCGTAAGAAATGGAGATGAAACCAGTTTTCCGGCAGCTGCAAGCATATCATCAGCACTGACACTAAAAAATTGCAAACCCTAACCCTAAAACCAACCCTAACCCTAAACCCTAAAACCTTAAAAGGGACAACGCTCACTTTGAACGAAGAGCCGAAGTCTTCAGCCGCCCGCAGAAGCTCGACTAGCTGCACAGCGGCATCGAGTGCATCCGGTGCCCAAGATGCCGGAGCTTCCAAGAGGCCGAGAAGCAGCCGCTGCGTAGCTCCCGGCGTTGCGATCGAGTAATACCTTCATGATCAACACCTCAGTACCCTAAACACGTACATATACGAATGAGCGTACCGGTGGAACAAACGGGCATACGGTTCGAGGGGTGGCAGTCCGGCAACCAAATGTTCGTCGAGAATCGTCGTCGGTGGCGGAAGAAGTAGAGCCGGAACAGAAGCAGCCGTAAGCTCCGCCGTCTCGCAACGTGAAACTTCATCGTCGCAAACACTCGAAATAACAGCGGCGCCATTAGCGACAGCCCATCTCGGAGTCGAGGAAAGAAGCTGCGGATGCTTCCCGTGGCTTTTGCCGCTTACGGCTGAGATAACACGGATTAGCATAAAACTAATTGAGATTAACATAAATACCTGTGGTTGGAGGTCTCAGATCACCACCTCCGGCGTATTTTCCCAAAACTCCGCTACACCTGTTGTGTACGTACGTTAATAAATGCTAAACCACGACGACATACGAACTTACCAGCGAAAGTAGTCGCTCCTCGTCTCGACCGGAGCTGCGAGGAGACTGTCGGTGATCCAAGGTGTGAGAAACCGGGTTGCAGTACGTTTCCCATTGTCACCCTCGGAGGTTTCACCGGGTTCGCCGACGAGCTTCCGTTTACCATTACCATCGGGTGAACCCTCCGAGTTGTAAATGGGGCGGTTGTAGTGCGTAAGTTGCCGCAATATCTCACCACAGGCCAAAGCCCATTGCTCCGTGAGGTCCCTCTGTAGAAAAACATCACCTTCGTGGTTAGACGTGGTTCATGGAAACGACGTTACCGCAGCGAACAAGGCGATGAACGATTTGAACGGAGGTGCGTCCTTGTGGTATGTTAGGGTACCATCGATCACGCAGGAAAGTAACGGGTGAAGTATCGTATGGCCATGTTCGGGGTGGTAGAGTACGAACGTCGCTGCATAATGTGGGGTATATTCGATGCGTTACTATATGGAATATTCAGGTGCTTACCAAGTACGTCGTCAAGCAAGGAAGGTTGCTCATGGGGATAATGCTCGCGAAGTAACTGCAAAGGAAATTCGCAAAGTTCTTGTGTCAAAATGACCAGCGTACCTCCGAGATGTCGTCTGAGAACGTCTCCGACGCATATTGGCCGAATGATTCGACGTAGGCGAAGATTTCAGCCTGCAGGAAGCAAATTCGAGGGGAATTCAACGCAAATTTGTGCCTTTGCTCACCTGTTTCACGCATTCTTCCGACGGCGGAGCTCGAAAGAGTGACGTTTCTTTGAGGCTTCGCATCCAGAGCTGGCATCGCGATCTCACGATCATGGCTCAGTGCTTCAGAAACCCTAATGCAAATTCAAGTGGCGCTCCAAGGAAATGCGAGTCGCACGTGGCAGCTTCGCACAGGACCATTGGTAGCCCCGATATTTTGCCGACCAGAGGTTCCGAGCATCCCGAGGCTAGGTGGGCGGCCAGCCGAGCCTCTCCAAGCCTAGCCCGAACGTCCGCGTCAGTCGAAAATATCTTTCGGGCACGAAATATCTCAGTGCTCTGCTGACGATATCTTCTCAGATCATGTAAAGTCGACGTGGCCATCAATCAATCGCCCTGATGTTCCCCATTGACCGCATTCCTCATGTGATTCTCTTCTATTATTTAAGTGTTTTATAATTACTTATATTCTTGCACCTTCGACTGGACAATGCTCGTTGACAATGGAGACTCAAGCTCCATTCAAGTATGCAATTCTAGATGCATTGAAGGATTGTGGCAAGAACAAAGACCTACGGAGGGGGACAATGTTGCATACGGTTGTCCTAGAGACAGGACTAGATTCCAACATGTACATAGCGAGTACCCTGGTAAATATGTACGCAAAGTGTGGGAGACTTGTCGAAGCCCGCAAAGTATTCGACGGAATGCAAAACCGTGATGTAGTTGCCTGGAACGCCCTTCTTCTTGGGTATGTAGATAATGGGCAACCTCATGTAACGTTAGAGCTGTTTGTTCTAATGGACTGCGCTCCAGATTTTCTCACTTTCGTTGCTTGTCTTAAAGCATGCATTGATCTTGCTACGCTCGAAAATAATTACATTCATAAGCAAGTAAAAATGGTGTCTTTGGAGAAGGGGATGGCAATTCATTCTAGAGCATTGGAGCACTGCAATGGATTACATATGCGACTTTCTAACGTTCTTCTGGACATGTACTCAAAGTGTGGAAGCCTTTTGGATGCTCAGTACGTTTTTGATAGTATGCAACAACGTGATGTGGTTTCATGGACTTCCTTGATCTTAGGCTACGCATTACATGGTCAAGGAAAAATAGCTTCTATGGTCTTTTGCAAAATGTTGCATGAGGGATTTACCCCAAACTCTATAACGCTCGTTGCTGCTTTGAAGGCCTCTAGCGACATGGGTTTGGAAGGGCTTAAGAACTTAAATGACATACAAAGCATATTTATGAAGAATGGCTGTGAGCCAAACTTGTATGTATTAAACACGCTCATAGACATGTATGCCAAATGCAAAAGTATCGAGAAAGCTCGTGAAATTTTTGACGCCATGAGTAATCGTGATGTTATTAGCTGGAATGTTTTGATATCAGGGTACATAGAAAATGAGAGGGGCGAAATGGCTTTAGAAGTGTTTTCTCAAATGAAACGGGAAGGGTTTGTCCCAGACGTTCTCACGTTTGTAGCAGCATTGAAGGCCTGTACAAGCCTAATGTCAAGGGAAGACCTTAAAATGCACGCATTGGAAAACGGGGTTGCCATTCAGCTAGAAGCTAGAAAAAGGAACTGTGAGCTCAATAAATATGTTGCAAGCACCATAGTAGACATGCATTGTAAATCTGGAAACGTTGATATAGCTCGTGATTTATTTGAAACAATGCCGGACCGTGATGTTGTCGCCTGGAATGCACTCATTATGGGGTATACGGAAAACGGGAAGGGAGTTGAGGCCCTGGACCTGTTTTTCCGAATGAAACGTGAAGGTTGCAAACCGAATTCACTAGCTTTTGTTGCTGCGTTAAAGGCTTGTGCTATCATAGGTGCTCTTGATCATGGAAAGGCACTTCACACAGAAATCAGAGCTCTGGGAATGGAGAAAGATATATTTGTAGCAACTTCGCTTGTCGACTTTTATGCAAGGTGCTCCAGCATTACGGATGCGCGAGAAGTTTTCGACTTGATCCCAAACAAAAACTCGGCTGCTTGGGGTGCAATTCTGGGTGCTTATAGTCGTCAAGGGGATACACAGCAGGTTTTTGAGTTGTTTGAAAAGATGGAGGATGATCAAGTTACACCAAGTGTAATAACGTTTATGAATCTACTTTCGGCCTGTAACCATGCTGGGCATGTTGACAGAGCCAAGGAATACTTTGCATCAATGATAACTAAGTATGAAATTCGTCCGAGCATTGAACATTACACATGTTTGATTGATCTCTTCGGCCGGGCTGACAAACTGGACGAGGCTTGGAAACTTATAAACAGCATGCCCTTCTCTCCAGATTCTGTGACTTGGATCGCGGTTTTGGGTGCTTGTTCAAAGTGCAAGAACTTGGAGATTGGGAAACTTGCATTTCAAGCTCTACTCAACTTGGATCCAACGAACGACTGTATTTATGTGCTCATGGCAGATATATATCAAAGCAAAGGCATGTACCGGGATGTTGAAGCCTTAAAACCAAATGCATAATAATGCAAAAGCGTTAATTAACTAATTGATACGATAACAAAAAACTTATCAATCATCTGCAAATAGGCTTAATTGATTGAGATAGAGAGTTTTAACATAAATGCCTTTGCGTGCAAATAGGCTCAAGATTTTATTAAAGTCTCATTCATCTTCGTTGTGCTTGTAGAGATCATAGAATTTTACATTTTAAAAAATTAAAACGAACATCAAATGCTACAACCATGAAGAGCTTCTTAGTATTACCCACTGATAGTAAGTAGGTCGTAGGTAATACGCACCCAACACAAAAGCTCTAGAAGCTCACATTCCAGGGAATTTGAAATCCGGCGTCATATGGAAATCCAAGCTCCTCATGAAGTTGATGATGTTATCTGGATCCATCTGCTCTTCCGTGAAGTGCGAGAAGACCATGTCGCAAGGGTATAAACAGTCGAAATCGACCACTGCCTGGTAAAGAAAGTCGAGGAGATCCTCAACCTCCATGTACGTTGCAACATCGATGAGTTTATCGTAGGGCTTCCCACCCCGGTGCACCCTCTTGAGATATTCACACTCCCATTTCTCCATCTCAAACGGCGAGCGGGGATTCTCCTTGAGATCAATCTGAAAAAGGCAGTACTCAATCACCTGGATCAGCATCGTCGTCGGAACTTTCACGTCGACCGCGACAATCTCCATGTCCTTGCTGTGCTCCATCACCTTCTTGATACGCTTGGATTGAACTGCCACAGCTTCGCCCACCTCGAAATGGTCGCCATCGGAGCTCCTCAAGATCACCTTCATCGCAAAAGGAAACGCAACCCTAAAATGCGGCGCTTGTGGTATATTCCCTTAGGGCAAATGTCGCCACCTCACATTAAATACCAGACTACATGGTCACTACCACGCTACCTGGTAAGCTCATACTTAAATGTATAATACATCGTATAGTAAGCAATGGTCTACCTTTGGTTGACATCGTTACCATGCTCCACAAGAGCCTGGGAGATGGATCTTCGGGCTTGAGCACAGAGCTCATCAGCACTCTCTCCCCGTAGAGGCGGTTGTATAACGATCTTCACGCCACCACTTCGTAGAATACTTTCCTTGGGCATCAGCTTCCCGGTACCAACGAGGGCAATGGGTACCACGGGTACCTGGGCTTTGGTAGCCACGGTGAAGGCTCCCTTCTGAAAAACGGGACGCTGGGTTGTTAACCACAGTGGACGTCGTCACTTCACCTTGAAGTCGGACATGGTACCATCCTTACTACGAGTTCCCTCTGGGAAGAAGCAAACGGACGCACCTTGCTTGAGCACTTGGATGCAACGTTTCAGGCATTCCTGGGAAGAACGCTGGGGTTACCATGGAAGATAGTATTACCGTGCTTACTATCTGGCTCTTCGTATCGAGACGTCGTAGAGGTACGTGGCCGGTTAAGTACATGGCCCAACCTAAGATGGGTATGAAGAAGTTGCTCGTTTTGCTGATGAACTTGAATGGAATCCCAAGCTGAAAGAGAGCGTATATGTCGAGAAAGCTCTGATGGTTGGCAATGTACACCGCTGGTTCGTCAGATTTTGGGAGGTTTTCCCTTCCGATAACGTCGACCTTGTAGAAGAGTACCGTGGTAAGGTACGCCCAGATTTTGTTTACCATATGGTGAGCCTTCCGACGGTGTTTGTCGAGGAGTAGTACGAGGGGATGCTCCACGATCATTACCACGAACAAAGGTAACGCTACGATGCTCGTGGTTACGTAGAAGAGGACGGCTCGTAGTCGATCGAGTACTAGTACGTGGTTATCTGCGAGGGTGGATAGTTAACTTTGGGATAACCATTTCCAAACAAAACAAAAAAACACCACCTTCACTGTTGTTGTGAGCGTTGAACGCAGCGGCGTCCGCGAGCTGGTTGGAGAAGCTCACCATCGTCGTCCTCCTCGCTCCGGAGCATCGGGAATCAAGAAAGACTCGGCCTTCTCGCAGGGAGAATGCGGAATTCCTCATGAAGCAGCTCCTGATTCCTGCAATGAATTGCGGCAATGGAAAGGGGGATTGGGCAATGCGCACCTCCTCCAGCTCGCAGCGCGGCAGCACCTCCCCGTCCTCCGCGCGCGCTGAACGCCGCCGCCGCCGCCGCCACCGTCGCTGCCGCCATCTCACACAATGAATGACGATGATCAATATCCAAAACGACGTCGCGGTCTCAAATCCAAATTCGCATTTTCAGGGGGTTGTGCTTGCGCATATTTAGGGTTTGTTCATTCCCCATCGGATTGATCGATCCACTCGTCGATTTTGGGGAGTGCGTGCAATGGGGAGGCTCTACCTGGTTCAACTGGACGGGCGAATCTACAGCTGCAAGAATTGCCACTCGCATCTCGCAAACAGCAGTGATCTCCTCGCAAAGGTACCAAAAGGCCCATATTTCAGCGGCCGTTTCTTCCGCGCCACTGTTTTTTCGCTGATTTTTCTCGATCACAATGCAGCAGACGTTCCATTGTCGACATGGGAAGGCATACCTCTTCAACTCAGTGTGAGTGTGTTTAAACCGGTTTAAAACCCCGGCTTAACATCGTTAAACCGATATTAACTTCGTTAATTAACAGAGTTAACGTTTCCTTGGGCAAGCGGGAAGATCGTATGATGACCACCGGGAAGCACACCGTGGCAGATATATATTGCAACTGCTGCCGCAAAGTCGTGGGCTGGAAATATGTAAGTCGCTTTATGTCAGGTTTAAATATATATATATTTATTTGCATTATTTTCAAGGAGGCAGCTCACGAGGAAAATCAGAAGTACAAGGAAGGCAAGTTCATCCTAGAACTGTAAGGGTCCCTTAAACCTCGTAAAACCCTGGGTTTTTGTTAATTATGTGTGTAATACAGTACCAAGATGATCGATGGATCGGGAGGAAGTAGCAGCGAGCTCTACCTGGATTCGCTACCCACTGCCAGCAGTGGGAGCGATGCTGACGACTGAAGCCACTCTGCATCTACGTACATAGACAGATATATGTATAAATTCGTAAGTTTGTAGAGTGTGTCTTTTAAGTTTCATTTGCGAGGTTAATAGCAGGTGTTTAAGGTGTAATCTGTGCAAGTTTCAAGGTTGGAGCTTCATGTTGCTTTTGCCATGCGTGGAACTTTCCCAGGATACAAGCTCAACGGGGATTAGTTCGAATGCTGTTGGCTTTGAGTTTTGGTTGTGCTTGTCATCAAATATCAAGTGCTTATAGCCTCTGTTTCATTTGCGAACACAATTTAAAATTTACCAAAAGATTCGACAACTTTAGATAGGTCAAATCCGGAGTAGAAATTTAAAATACACGTCACGTTGTTTGCAAAAAAATGCCAAATGCAGCCATACTACTACGAGTCACATTCGGCTTTGTGGTGAAGTAAAACGATTCCCTTGTTTCCCAAAATTGCGTTTTCAAATAAAAAACGGCATGGACCCATTTTGTGATGAAGAATCC
>LDJE01095693.1:0-10139 GCA_001021135.1 Selaginella kraussiana
CTAGAGGACCTTCAACCCAGATAATATCATCGTTGAGGCTCTTGAGCCATGGCCTTTAGCTACGTTTTATAAATTATTTCTATTAACAAACGTTTTTTTTAGAAATTGGGTATGTTTTAAATATAATTTTATACCTTTTAACAAGATATTAGAATGATTTGTTACTTATTTTTATTAATTGTCCTTGATCGGATTGAAGTTCCAAATGTCTCTATTTTTTGTAAATCATGATTATTTCATGATTTTATACGATTGATTTGGTTAAATATGATTAGAAGATGGGTGCTATATAGTTAGCGCAAGTTAATGAATATCTTCTACCACACAAACCCGTTGCCTTCTACTCTTGAGTTGTACAATCATTGCACTATAATTTACACATCATGCAAAAAACGGTATCAAAATCATGAAGATAACAGCATTAAGTTTTTCTTGATCGGAGGATGGTACCCCTACCCTATTTTAATAATCTTTCAAATATTTGTACTCTCAGAGTCAAATATTAGGACATGGCTTGACTTCTGCGGTGAGGAATATAAATGCACAAAAGTTTGAAGAAGGCAGAAGAAAAAAACAAGAACTAAAGAACGTATCATCCAATCTTTTGGATTTGCATTCGAATATTCAAAAAGGCTAAACGAAAAAGTGGCCGTAGCATCGGCAGCTGCAAGTGGCTGCAGCCACCGGCATGAGGTCGACCTGATCGATCGTATAAATACTGTTGCCTATAAAGGAGGTTGAAAAGCAGGTCTGCTTGACGAGTACACACGTGGTTCCAATGCACACCCTCAGTTTGGAACTTTGGACGCTCATCACTGCTAAGAACGCTTATATGTCTCCTGAAGGGACACCAGACTTCCTAGAATACTACATACAGATAACTTTCTAGAATAATTATGAAAGAAATGTATATATTTTGCGACTATTGAAACGTCTCACTGGGATTCTTTGCAGACTATTAGTTGATACACTTGCAATGCCACGTAAGTTCTAGCTATTACCTGATCTTCGCTTGTCGCAATCTTGAGCAAAGGCCTGACCTTTCTAATCTGTACTATATACCCAAATAGGCCGACCGGAATCCCATGGTAACGGTAGTACCATTATGGTTACTGCTCTAGACTGGAGTATTGCAAATCATCAGCAAAGCTGCTAACATTTAACTACTTGTTTCCATCACTCCTAATGATCATCAAAGTTATGATCCATTGTAGATCCCCTTTAGACCAGACCACTCTAAGCACCTCTCGTGTAGTGTACCAAGATCGCGAAACGCTCGTGTCATTATGATTATGAGAGGTAAAAGCGGGACGTCAAGCTCATGTTGTGAAAAATACTAGCACTAGACATTCCTGGCTTAAGACTATAAACCTAAGGTTTCTGTCTCCTTTTTCTAAGCTTCTAGAATGCAAAAAAAAGTCAGCTTTCAAGCAATAATACCAGCTCCCCTGCTCGACCTTACAACTTTCCTTACTCAGCTTCAACCTCCCTGGCTTCCAACATTTCGTATTCGAGCCTACAACAAAGTTTCTCAGAGTTTATGCTTTGGATCAGGCACTGCACACAAGAGGTGGGGTGCTGTCTGAAGAAGCTATTTCTGCCCTCAAGCATCTTGTGCATAGATCCCTAGAGACAGCTCTAACAATCAAAGCATCCCCGAGTCACAAACTCCATCAATATGATACGTGAAAATTTGAAACCTACACTTGAAAAATGCATACCTTGTACAAGAAAGCTGCCGTCCTCCTAGTTGAGGCCCCAACTTTCGCACATTTGGCTCTGAAGACGTTCCTCGTTCCACAGAACCTGGCAAAACTGTGATGGAAACAAGCAACTTCGTTTTTTAGCTTAACTGATATTTTAGATTAATTGCCTAATTGGATGGAAACCCATATATAAAACATCATTGCAAATCTCTGAATATCCTGGCGGAACATGGCTAGAGCTTTGGCCACTTGCTCTCCTTTATTTATTGTGACCCACTCTTCAAACGCTATTCTTACCAACCTTGAAGACCAATTATTTGTCTCACGGAACTGTTCTTCTGATAACCACTCCTCAAATAGTCTTGCAAGTTGATGAGCTCCCTCGTTATTTTGAATCCACAACCTATCAAATGGTACTATCACACAATTTAAAAATTCTCCAAATTGTAGTCGTGGTTGGGGAATATTAGTTATTGGCCTTAGACAAACATCACATGTGTTATCAGACCGTGTAGTAAACCATCTTCTTAAACACTGGATGTGAAGAGTCCCTATGTCTCCCATACATCCACAATCTAAATGCATACTTGTTGCGTCTGCATTAAGCTCCCAGCATATACGACACACTGATACAAATGATAGCCATGTCAGACTTTCTGATTGTGTAAAGCATAGCATATTACCGTTCTCCATAACGCTACAGGTTCTGAAGCCCTGTGAGGGCTTCAGAACCTCACTTTTATACACCTAATGTGTTCGTCTGCATTAAATTCAGGGTACAACGTAGAAGCAGCATTCTTAACAGCAATGTTTACATCCTGTCCAGGTTCAGAACAGAAGTACAGTTTACATACCTGTTCTAAGTTTCAGAACATATTGTTTCTGTTCAAAGAATCCCTCGTTCAAACCAAGCCTTCTTAGCCGATCGAGCTATGAATCTTACTTAGCAAGGTCTAGATTGTATCAGGTGAGACGTAGAAAAGACGAGCCCATTGGATCCCCAAACAGTCTCCGGACACCACCAGTCCTTAACTAGCCAAATGCTCCAAGCCATGATGACTTCGAGCAAAAGATATTTTCTGCTCATTGAGCCAATCTGTTGGAATTGATGAAAAGCTCAGAACTATAGCTACATGGCCCGCTGTTATGGAGTAGATTTTCCTAGGGGCTGACTTGACTCGTTTTCTCAAAGGACAATAAACGTTTGAATAGAGATCATCGGCCGCATTTGTGAGCCATATAAACTGGTTTTCTAGTCACTGTACGTATTACTAGCGATTATGTACTAGGCGATTATGTACCGATCTCTAACGGCATAAAAATGTGAGTTCAGAAACATAAAACTGCAGAATAAATATATGTTACGTTAAATAAAAGTCTATAACTCGGATTTAGCTTTCTAGAAGTTCAGGTTTCTAGAACTTTCTAAAGAACGTCAAGGTATAGGAATAGTAGTTGAGAAGCATGATTGATTTGGGCACCACCTACTCTTGTGTTGGTGTCTGGCAGCAGGACGACGCCGGCCAAGAACGATGAACACCGGGAACACGGTTTTTGATGCAAAGAGACTGATCGGAAGAAGGTTTGCAGACGCTTCCGTCCAGAGCGACATAAAGCTATGGCCTTTCAAAGTCTCAGCTGGAGCTGGAGACACATGATCCCCGCCATGATCACAGTCCAGTACAAGGGGGAGAGGAAATCCTTCTCGGCCAAAGAGATATCCTCCAGGGTATTGGTAAAGATCGGAGGCCTTCCTTGGTGCTACTGTTGACAACGAACGCTGTGGTTACCGTCCAGGCTACCAAGGACGCTGGCGTTATAGCAGGCCTCAATGTCATGCGTGTCATCAACGAACCTACCGCTGCTGCCATTGCCTATGGCCTGGATAAGAACAGTTCAAGCGTTGGGGAGAAAAACGTCCTCATCTTCGACCTGGGTGGTGGTACTTTTGATTATGGAGGATGGTGTATTTGAGGTATTTGGGTGGTGTGGACTTTGATAATCGCACTTCGTTCAAGGCTTCGGACGGAAGTATAAGAAGGATATAAGCGGTAACCCCCAGCCCCTAAGAAGATTAAGGACCTGTGAGAGACCCAGCTCAGACCAGCTTGGAGATCGATTCTGTATCGATTTCTATAACATGGGCCAGGTTTGAGGAGCTTAATTAATTAAGTATTGTACAATACAGCATATTAAACTCACAGAGCTCCCCGTGTTGTTAATCCATATGTTTATCTTTGATGATTAGAAACCCGAAGATGAAGAGATTGATCAGCAACATGAGGAAGAGTCGAGGGACGATAAAAACAAAAGACCCTTTATATCTTCTTATGCGAGTAGTGCATTCACACCATTAGCAAGATATTTGCACGTGGATATTGAGATGTTATCAAGCTTGAAAACACTGTAATGAAATGGACTCAATATGATAACTCGTGTTACATGATTTGTTATATCTAATTGTCAGGAAAGTTGGGAGAGACTGGGTCGCAGTTCCAAGTTTAGATTGATCGTAAGTTTAACGTCGTCCATGCGGAGAATGCCAGGGGTGTGTGATTTACTAATTGAAATGGAGGTATTCTCGCATACCTCATCAGATTGAAAAACAGGAAACAAAAGGATTAAGCTCCAGAGCTCAACTTAATCCTTTTGCAGGGCAGGAAACATTAAAAAGGAAGCCACGCCCTTGCACAATTGCATTGCATTGAGGTTGTCAAGGCTGAAAAAATATAGAAGCTGAGTTCCGATTAAACAAGTACTTCTATAGCTATGAAGCATTGTTTACCATGCAAAACATTTCTGAGGTGGTTCTCGTGAAGTGCTGGATAATACATGAACAAGTGTACATGAATAACAGTCTTGACCAAGCAAAGCATAATCTTGCGGCCCTTGGTGATGTTTCTATGTTAAATGTTTAACCTACCAAATTATGTTTAGCTATGATGGATAATGGATTATGTGTGCGAGCTCCCTGCGGTTTGGTTTTTATTATATATTCTGCAGTATGTTTTACAAGATATGTGTAAAAGCATTGATCAGCTTTTATGTGCAACATAAGAAGGGCCCTCCCTCCTATCCTTGATGCTTCGTTCTCTTTTTTTAATATTTGCTTTCAATGTGTTTCTAAATTCCGTTCTCGATTCTGCATTTCGCTACAATTGTATTTTAACACGAAACCCTAAATCCGATTCGACGTGACCTTTCACAAGTTCATGGTGCTGGCGCTGATGGAGGCAGCAGCATTACAATGGACATATGGTTTCCTACGGATGCTCAGCTCGACATATTGCAAGAGCACATTGACAATGATACAGCCGGCACTGGGGAACGCCAGGACCCGTTCACTGGCGAACGCATCTTTTCTGACCGAGTCCTGGAACGAATCGCTCGTTCTCTCCCAGCAAGCGAAACAGTGCCCCACCCAAGCATAGAAGATCTCGAGGAATGGTTCATGGCCGAGAGACGTTTCAATAACATGCAACGCAGAATTCAAATTGATGAACAAGATGCTGCATTGAGACCACCGCCAGGCAGAGATGTGCCGCAGCCTCGGCCAGTGTTTACTGAAGTCATGACGTTAGCTGATACCCAAGCACTCGCGTTTTTTATTGAAGAAATTAATTCCGACTTAAGGGCAGCTGAACAAGAATTCACACAAAACATTAGGCTACATGATGCTTTGGAGCCAATGCGCCGACGAACCGCTGTTCCCGCCCCTGTTTAAGTATAAAATGTTTGCTTCTCGAAAAGCTTATGGTTTTTGGAAATTTTATCGACACTGTTAAATGAAAAAGGTATAGATATATCATTTTCTCTTTATAAACATGCTCAATGGAAAATGCTTGCGTGTAAACTGACGATCATGACATATCGTTTATTTCTTCCAACCTCAAGCAGATGAGCGAAGTCTAGTACTCTTGACTGCTCAAACAGGAAGGCTTCAACAGGCTTCTGAATAGAGAACATGAATCGAGATTTTGCACTTGCTGCCTATCCATAAGTGGAGGATGAAGAGCATGGTCTATTCCACTACCCATCTTTCAGCCGTATCAGAGAGAAGTTTGGGATATTTGCTATTTCACTGCCCATCTTTCAGCTGCAAAGAGAAGTTTGTGATATTTGCCATGTCTTTGCAAGGTGTTATACAGTTATCACCAACAATCCTAGACTCCTATCTTCAGGACAGAGAGAAGTTTGGGATATTTGCTATTTCACTACCCATCTTTCAGCTGCAGAGAGAAGTTTGTGAATTTCGCCATGTCTTTGCAAGGTGTTTTACAGTTATCACCAACAATCCTAGACTCATATCTTCAGGAGTATTGGGGATCTCGAAAGGAGATACATGAGCTATATGAGATAGCAAAGGACTATGCCTAGCAGATTACAGGATTTTTGTTTTGTAAGTTTAGTTTTGCCAATGAAGGTAAAAAATATGGCTCACTCTTCACTTAGGAGAACACTACGACCCTGTAAAGGGCAGGGCCATATTCATAGCACAAATCTGCTGCCTCCCTTCTGGGTTCACTTTTAACCCAACCTGGGAACTTGAGTCTTGGCAAGATTCTTCCACCACCTCATCTTTAACTTTCACTCTCATCCTCGGCAACCTTTTTCTCTCCAAAGAAATGACCTCTTGAGTAATCTGTGCACAAGCTATGTAGCAACAAGAGCTGTAAATGAGACTCACCTCACACTCAACACCATCAACCTCAAAGCAATCGTCACAATTTGCATGTAAACTCTGTGTGACCCATGGCTTGAAACCATTTTCATCAGTCACCCCACACTGCACGGCTAGAGATCATGGTCACAAAAACCAAGTGGCAGAAAGTATACCTGAAGCCACAAGAAGAAACCCCGAAAATATCGAAGTTTATCACCAGGAGTTACAACAGATTGAACTGCATTTTGGAAGTCTGCATTATATGTAGGGTGAGCTCGAGCTCAAGATTTCTAAGGTAGAAGATAAGATTTACCAGGATGGTAGTCCATGAAAGATTTGCCCTCTTCGTTGGTGTCAACGACATGAACCTGATGTCTGGTTTGTATTGTCTTTTGCTTTGGCTTTCGGAACTCTGCCTGCTGCTGCAAAACAGCAAGCTCCATAGCATCAAATGGTCGATCCAACTCCTTCTGGAGCAATTCCCTGAAGGTTTCAGGAGCTTTTTGGAATGGATGAACCTGCAGTAGAGTTACAGACTATGAAGAAAATGCAGCCAGACCTCCGACTCCTCGACCGAGATGTAACCGCCGTCCTCCTCCTCTTTCTTGACATATCTGATAGCTACAGCTTCAGTGTTCGTGTGTTGCTTGGACATCCTGCTGATGAAATCGGCATCCGTGTCTTCCCATTCACTCTTGACCTCAACGACCTGTGCAAAGTCGTTCAAAACCCTGCATACCCTCTTTAGAGTCTTCTTATGTTTTACTCGTTGCGAAGCCATGAACCTAGGAGACGATTCTGTCAAGCCTTTCAGAGCTCCACGCATGCAAGTCCTCTGAGGATGAGAATCACAAGGAAATTAGCAAACCACTATGTGAAAGGAAAAACATACCCCAGACGATCTAGACTTCGGAGCTTGGGCATAAGACCTGTAAGTCGGAGTACCATTTTCCACAACTCTGGGTGCTTGGAACTTCACCCACTTCGCTGTTCCGTCACCCTTAGTCCAGTTCTTCCCATTTTTTCTACTTGCTATTTCTTGAGCACTTTCCCGTGTTACCAAATGGACGAGCCAGTCGTGAGCATTATAGAAACCATGCCTTCGTGCTTCCGGCATGATTGTTCCAGTTGGCTTCTCGCCTCTGGACTTTCTGCATCGTCCACAGTTGCAGCTGCAAAACCAGAACAAAGATTACACTCCAGAATTACTCAAAACATTCTGGCAAACTCACCATCCCCTGCAACCCTTACCGCAGCCTTTCCCATCGCCGCGGCACTTGGGGCACACCCAGCCGCCAGCTTCTGCCTCTTCCCGAATCGATTCTCCATGGCGGTTCGCCAAGCAGCTCCCACAGAAGTTGTTTCTACAACCGGGCCTTGTGCAGGCGACATGATCCTCATCTCTTTTCTGCCTACACCAATGGCACGAGACGCCCTTGTCCGAATCATAGAGCCTACCAGCTATTATCCTTCTACCTGGGTTCTCTCTCTCACCAACGCCATTGTTGCTTACAGTTCTGGATCTCTTCCTCCTTGGTTGCTCTTTTTCTTCTTCTTCATAGCTCGATGCCTCCGAATCGGCATGGGACTCCGAATACGAGGAAGAAGAAGCGGACTCGGGCTCCGTCTTCATCGCTTGCTCAGACCAACTTTCACTATTGACCGTTTGTTATATTACATAGAGCCATTTATTTTATTTTAATCCCTCAAACATTACTGGAGCGCTGTGTGGTTGGTCGATCGAAGAAACAAGCATGGCATTATGCTCGGATTGTATTGCTGTACGCCGCTTGATTACATTGACCTTGAAGCAATTCACTCTTGGGGTTCAGAAACTGCTGTGTTTATTAGAATGTGTGCGAACTGCGCGAAGAGTCTGGACTGAGCTTCTTCATGAAGGCCATAGAATCTATACAGAATGGAAATGTTGTATCGCACATTTCCTAATACAAATATCAGAAAACCATGTAATATAGGGCTGATAAACATTTCCCCGAGCGAGGAACCACAAGAATCTGGGCCACGTCTGGATCCGTACCACTCCAAGGTTGCTTGAAGGGATGGCACCCTTCAAATCGCGTAGACGAGCTTGAGTCCATTGAGAGGCTTCTCTTTGCAAGGGTCGGAGGTTTACGACATGAGCAAGTAGGTTACGAGCTGCTGCAGAACTGGGCTGGACAGGATGTAGTTCATGGCGATATTTGCCTTGAAAACATCTGCTTCAAGGAAGCTTAATTGATTGGGGTGGTCGTCCATTTTCCGAGTTGGAGGCTGCAGTGGATAGGGCTTGGCCAGACTTGGGTGGGCTTCCAGGGATTCCAAGCTTGGAGACGTCGCCCAACTGCTGCTTTCACGGGATGAGACATGGAAGATGACATGGAGAGCCTGCTGTATTGCTGCTGAAAGTTCTGGGAGGTCGCAAATTGCCTTGGTCTGATGCTGCTTTTTCTGGGACGTAGGACCACGTCTTAGAACTCAGAAGGAACACAATCGCCTCCTTGGTGGAGGCACACGGGCAGTACATCTACCAGCCACTCCTCGTCAGGTAAGCAGTTATATAGTCTCTTATGTTAATCCCTGCTCTACAGACTTCTTCCATCCTTGAAAGAACCCCATGATCAATGCACTGTACGTTTGCGAGGTTGGAACCCATTGTTTTAATAAAGCCCTAATGAAGTCGAAAGCTTACACATTCCCTCAACTAGTTCTTATTCTTAGTGAAGGCCTCTATTTTGCAGACTGCAGTACCCTGCACAGGGGGTTTAGGGTTGCAGCAGCAGGGCAATTGTCTGCTGAACCTTGCCGAATGCTGAATTCATATCAACGTGTTAGTTTGCAAAGGAATGACATATGTTTTAAAACCAAATTCTTATTTGATGTTTGTATACCATTGTAGATCCGATGAGAGATGGTTGGTAGTTTGGCAACTCATGCATTATGGGAGTCAAATCTCGACGTACTTCGACATATACTATGCAAATGTGATGAAAACATGACAGGTTGTTATGCTGTTTTAGTAAACATTGTCAATTATATCAGAAAGAGTTTTGAGAAGATTGAGCTTTTAAAAATTATAAGACAATATGACTTCACTTAATTTGAATGGTGAAGTTTAAAACTGCCCTGCAGTGTGAAATGTGAACTTTTTGAAATGTGAAATGTGAATAAAATTATGATATTTGATTTTTGAAATGTGAATAAAATTATGGGCAGCCCTCCTATAATGATCTCTCGGTACACTCAAATTTACATCCAATCTGCATGTCCAACATGGTAGCTTATTTTGAGAAAGACGTTGTGGTCGCTCGACATAGCTGATTTGCAAATGCTGTTCACAAAGGTGTCAGATGTCCAAGTAGACACCAGATGAAGTCATCAACAATGTGGGGGAGTGCATTGCCGAAAGGACAGGGGGAGACAGATTTTTAGATTCCGAGTGTATTGGGTGTAAATTTGAGTGTGAGCGAATCATTAAACCCCAAAGTAAAATCGTGTAAATCACTACTAAAAAACCCAAGCAGTTAACGAGTAAAAATGCCATTATTCAAGTCTGTACATTTATTGTTAAGAAATTAACGAGAACATAAAGAGAACCCGACCAGCCCATTTCTGCGCATTAGGGTTAACAATAATGATAGTCCACCTTCTCTGGTCCTGCCATTGGCAATGAGAGTTCTACCAGCACCTTCTCACAGGTTTACGCATTAAAATAGCGGGGGGTAAAATCAATCGACAGTATCATAGGCATAGCTTTAACCGTAGTCTCCCTG